>CM076575.1:1042407763-1042677130 GCA_034641835.2 Pinus albicaulis
TGTTGTACGGATAAATCGTTATTGCGGACAAAACCGATCTCCCTAGTACTAAAAGTATCTAGCAACAAACAGCCAAATAAACTAATCTTTCTCTAAGCATATGTGATATATGAAAAGCTCTATATAGGTGTTAAAAGACCTACCTTATGTCCAGTGCTTGTTTGGAGTTGTTATTGTCCCTCGCGCGCTTGAAGGAGTTTCGTTTGTAAACCTGTAGGCACAAACAAGCAAAGTATTACACAGCACCTGTATAGACATTATCATAAACCATGCTTATCATAGTGATCAAGGAATCTATGAAATAAACCATTAACAACAGCTTATTGAGAAAAATGAGTATATTTGTATTAATTTCAAAGAAGGAAAACCTTACAACCTGAGCCTTGATGTTGCACAGGCCTTCCCGGGGTCCGAAGTAGGAGTCTCCTCTACTTTGACAAGCTCTACACTCTTTCAATCAAGACAAATAGAGGTATGTGATCTCTCCTCACAAAAGTCTTGTTTAACTGAGTCTGAATCTCAACAGCACTTATCTTCAAATATTCTAAAGCTCCAACTCCCTTTGAGGATACCCAATGCCTCTTTTTATAATGGAAAAGAGGAGGTTTTTCTGTTCCAAATATGAAGGGATAGAATCCTCCTTCAAAGGGATAATCTCCTTACATCAAGGGGTTAGCTCCATAAGGTAAGGGATACATGAACCTTATCAAAGCGTATCCATTCCTGAAAATTCCCATCTAGAATCTTCTAGAATTGATCTGAAATTAAATTTTTAACTTTACTTTCTCACCCTTTTGAATTTTACAGAGGTATGCACCTATAACACAAAGAACGTGTGGTATGGTTCCGCAGGCGATCTGAACTTTAGGTGTGGGACTGCATGCAATGAATAGAGAAAGTGCGATACCAAAATTTAGGGGATTTTTAGGAACTTTTCTCTGATTTTCAAAGCTTGACATGAGGAACTGATATGATAGACTTGCAAAAGGAGGAAGTATGAGTAATAATGAGCTCATACTCATAGCAGAATGTCAGGATGACAATTTTTAGTGTAACAGTTTGCCCCCTAAAGTGCAAAGTCTAGAATAGATGAAGCTAAGGTCTGTCATATATGAAGAGTGTAGTACTTTATCATTTCAAGGATCATCTTGTGGACACCCCAGTCGGAACCTGTAAAAACATTCAACGAAAAATATATATATGTAATCATATCATCGCTGAGGTATGCATTCCCATACTCAGATCAAAACTAACTAGAACTAACTTGAATTGTTCTGATACAAGAATGATTTTGAATACATCATAGTATATACATGTGTAGACACAGTATGGACGCAGCCATATGTTTGTAAATAGTCTACTGTATAAATGTTTACAAAATTTCCTCACAGCCTGGATGGTAGAAACTAGATCCAGGGTCTTGATTTCCGTTTCTCGAACTGGTACGATTCTATCGATGTGAATAAATGTGTTGAAGTCGAACATGGTAGAAACCACTTGATTACCAGTCATTGATGTAAACTGTTAACAAGTGTGAGAGTAACCACCAGTAATGTCAATGGCTCTCAAAGTACCCAGTACAATCCATGAAATGTGAATGAATGAGCTGAAGTCGAACATCTCACGGAATCATTCAATCGAAGGTCAATGATGCAACCTATCGTTGAAGGTGAGAAACCTGCCATTAAGGCATGCAGATTTCAAGGTACTGATAATTTCTGGATCAACTTCCTAGATAATGTGTTGATGTCGATGGAAAGTGATCTGTCGCAGGCAAGCCCACAACACGAAATCATAGATCAAGTTTTGAAAATATATTGGCAAGGACTGACTTAGGGATGGTCAAAATGGATGACAGCTATTTTGCAGATGAATGGTTTGTTTGAACTGTTCTCTTGAACACATAACGACACTGCAGATGGCTTGGTGACAATTGACCCAAAGCTAATACCCAGAAACCGGCTAAAGACTTTCAATGTGGTTTGATTAACTGTTAGGAAAAGTATTTCCCAACCCAGGTGAATGAAAGTGTCGTGTTCAAGAGTGGTTGACTGAATTTTTGAAAAATTTAAAATACAACAAACACACCCATTTTTCTCTCTTTTCCCCCACCATTTCTAGCAAGTACCTCTTTATTTTTGACAAGCTTGAGGAGGATAACATTTGCTTGCTTATAAGCTCATCCTTTAGATGAGTCCAACTTAGTTTAAAATTCGAACCCTAAGAAGGAGTGGTTCGTTCCTGTTTTTAAAATTGAACAGGTCCTTTATTGTTAAGTTTTAACGAGTCCAGTATAGGAGAAACTCGGTGTTTTTCAATTTTAGGGATTCAGAAGAAAAAACTTAAGAAAACTCCATGGGTGTAATTTTTCGTAAATTTAGTCTCTTGAGCCCGAAAAAGGATAAAATAATACGGGAGAGAACTCTATTGATCGTAATTAGTCAACGTATACCTTTTTCGTAAATAGTCCATTTCAGTCCGGAAAAGGGGTAAACTTATACTGAAGGGATGATCATTCATTTACTTTAACGAGTTCGAATAATCAAGTACTCAGTAATATTTTCATATTTAGAGAGTCTGAAAAGGGCTTAAAAGAGAACTCAGAGTTTTCACTTTTTCGGTAAGTTTTAACGAGCTCGAAAAAGGGATAAAAATGTACTCTTTGTTAAAAAATGATCAATTCTCCTGAAAAATCCAATTTCTGCACAAAAACTTGAAACATTACACATACCTGTTTAAGATAAGTAAAAATGCTCTCAAAAATACCCTTTTTTAAAGTGAAAAATAAACAAAATTAAATTCATCTATTCGAAAAAACTTATAAAAAGGACTTTTTCAATTTCATTTTTACCGTTCAAGTTCAGAGTGAAAAGTAAAAAGCTTTTGGGTAAGAAAGTTCCTGTGAAGATTCTAGAAAATCCATCCAGCAAAATCGAAAACCGTCAGTCTCAGGTAATCCATGACCTCTTAATCTTGTATTCCATCTGTTTCAAATTCGTTTTTAGGCTTTAGATTATTTTTTTAGGGAAAAATATGGTTAAAAAGTTCGCTCACGGCGGTCCGCAGGTGAGACACACATGACCTGCGGACCCCGACATTTTTCCATAAGGAAAAAAGTCGAAGGTCCGCACCCAAAACACAGTACGCGTGCGTATCTACGCACTGTTTACAAAGCTTAGGTGCGGTACCTGCGCAGTTGAATTTCAAACTCTCATTTCTCATTTATTTCCCAAAATTTTTCAAATAAGATTGTTCTAACTTGCCTTTTTATGCATTGTAGGATTAACAAGATGCTAATTTGGAGAGAACGTGAACATGAGGACGTGGATGAAGCTACAATACTCCATTTTCCTACACAGCAAGCATTAAGAGCATGTGGTTTATACAAATTTTGGGCCATCTCAGGCATGAGGGCACAAGTAGAACTCCTGACATGGTTGGTGAACAGATGGAATGTACAGGACCAGTGCTTCTTTATTGGCAGCCACCGGCTTGAAATTGAGCTAGAGGATATATATTTTCTGACTGGTTTGTCCAAGAGGGGCGAACAAGTTTCTTTGTTTGGGACTAGGCCAGGTGGCCAGTCTGTCGCTAGTCTTCAACTAGAATTCTGCAATAACCATGCAAACCCTAGGGACAAACGGATTGATATAAAACACATCATCCGTCCTGAATTGAAAGTTATTGCTTTTACTGTTACCAAAATGTGTGGGAGTGTTGCGTTGCATGTAGCTGCTAGTTCCCAAATGCGTATTGTTGTGGATTCTTTTCGCGGCACCATCTTTAACTGGTGTGAAGCTGTGTTGGCTAATGTAAAAGGCCAACTAACCAGAGCAAAAAATGGAAAATTAAATAACTTTGGATATGGATCCATCGTATTCTCTTTTTCTCTGGAGAGGATCCCCATGTTAGCTCCACAGAGTATTGTTGTTGATGCTGATCGACTTCAAGAACCTAGGATGGTTCGTTGGTCCGCATTGATGGCTCGTCATGCTATCGAGGGTACTAAAATTGTTCGATTTCCTTCTTCATATTTTCGTTGTCTGGATCGCCAACTTTTTGTGATAAAGGACTTTCCATATGCCGGG
Organism: Pinus albicaulis; assembly: GCA_034641835.2. Taxonomy (NCBI): domain Eukaryota; kingdom Viridiplantae; phylum Streptophyta; class Pinopsida; order Pinales; family Pinaceae; genus Pinus; species Pinus albicaulis. The sequence goes on from CM076575.1 coordinate 1,042,411,852, forward strand.
ATATATTTCCGCGGTGACCGAGAGATGGCTCTCCCGGCAGGGGAACAGTGGGATGATTCAGGTACAATCATTTTTCAACGTTTGCTAAATTCTAATTTTTTTTATTTTTTATCGTCTTTGAAAACTAACAACCAAATTTTTTTTGAATACAGATGTGGGTCCACAACGACCAGCCCATCTCCAACCTTATGAGAGAAGACAACCAGTTGCAGCCGCACCAGCCCCAACAGGCCAATCAACAGAGATTTTGACTGATTTAGAGCACCATCTAGAGCATTTGACTCTAGATATTCCAGAGACGAGCATAGATGATATTCCACTCAGGTTGCAGAGATACGTGATTGGTGTTCCAGGACCTTTTAGGAGGTTCCTATGTAGGGTGGCCCGAGCAGTGGTCTCTTATCGTGATCATCATCAGTGATGGGATGATCGTGTTGTAGACTTATATTTTGACTTTTTGTGTTATCATTTTACTGATCATAAGGTGTTTTTCAACCTATGATCAAAGACGATGTATATTTTTTGAAAACACTCCTATATTATGATATATCACTATTTTCCGGCTATCTATGTGCATGTTATGGATGTTGTTTGATTTACTTTTTTGATTATTGCAAATGTTGATTTATCATACTAGAAGAAACTGCATCTGCTAATGTATTTAAATGTCTTGGAATATGTTGATATTCGATATAATCAAATTCACGTTCCAAGAGACGAACTCTTAAAAATAACCGTAATAACACTGGATTCCTAATGGTATAGACCCTGTTAAGCTATAATACAACAAGTTCAGAATCCAACCTAACAATCAAACTCCGAATTCCAAATGATATGGATTCAGATAATAACTCAATCACTACACTATACTCGGCAATGTTATTCGTTGTTTGACCAAGGCTTACCCCATGCATGGATATTAACTTGTCAGAGGGTGAATAAATAACCCAAGCTGCGGAAGAAATGTTCCGTGTACTACGACAAGCACCATCAGCAAAACCAATGTAGGTTTGAAGAGAGGTCGACATCTGCAATATCAGGAGTAAAACTCAGATAAGCAGGAATAGTGATAAAAACACACTTCTAAACTTAGGCACACTTTTCTAATCTAAGACACACCAGCAGTAAATAAATCTAATCTAAATAAAAAAATATCCACACCAATTTTTAAGCATAATATCGCTTTAGATAAAGCCCATTTCTGGGTTTATCCAAAGGGACACCGTCAAAATCTATCAACTCATAGGCCCCTTTTGCTAGCTTTCGTTTGACAATGAAAGGACCATGCCACATAGGCACGAATTTCCCAGCTCCTAGCTTATCGTTGGCTTGATCATAAAGTAAGACTAGGTCTCCTTCTGAAAAATTTCGAGGGGTCACGCTTCTATCATACTGAGCTTTAATTCGTTTAACATGAGCCTCGTTTGCTATTGCAGCATTTCGTCGATTCTCATCTAGTTGAGCCAAGTACAAGAAACGTTTCTCCTCTTCAGACGTAGCTGGGAGTAATTCTATGGCTAATTTCAGTGACGAAATTTCGCATTCAATCGGCAACACAGCTTCCAAACCGTAAACGAGTTGAAAGGGAGTGAAACCAGTTGATGTTTTTACCGAGGTTCGATATGCCCAAAGTGCTGAAAATAACATGGAATGCCAATTCGTCTTGTGAATACCAATAATTCGTTTGATCATGGTGACTAAAAATTTATTGATGGCTTCAACCAGACCATTGGCTTGTGGATAATATGGAGTGGAACTATCGTGACGCAGGCCAAGTTGATCTGTCAGTTCAGTCATCATGACATTCCGAAAATGACTTCCATGATCTGTAATAATGGCTTGAGGAACACCGAACCTAGCAATTATGTGATTAAATACGAAAGTTGCAGCAGTTTTTCCGTCAGCCGAAAATGTAGGCATCGCCTCGGCCCACTTAGTAAAATAATCTACTGCTAAGATAATATACGCATGCCCCCCTGACGAGTGAGGGTTACATGTAATAAAATCGATACCCCATTTCGTGAAAGGACCAACAGCAATTATAGGGTGAAGTGGAGCGGGTGGCGCGCGCATTTTACGATCAAAAAGTTGACAATTGTGGCATTTCCGGACCACATAAATACAATCTTTGAATAATGATGGCCAGAAATAACCACAGCGCAATATCTTTTGGGCAGTGGCATACCCAGACATATGACCGCCACATGCTCCAAAATGGCAATCATTTAAAACCTTTTCAGCTTCATCATGAGTAAGACAGCGTCGAAAAACTGAATCCGCTCCACGACGATAAAGTGTATCACCAATAATATTATACTGTTGGGATTGGAAACGTATTTTCCGTCGCTGAGATCTTGAGATTTCGGGCCGAAAATATTGGGTTTGGAGATAAACAATAATATCTCCATACCATGGATCAAGAGTACTGATAAGAAACAAAGATTCGTCCGCAATGGACTCCTCTGCCATTGTTTCAATATCAGTAGAGGGGAAATCACACATTAGTTCCGCAAAGACCAAAGATTTCTTTGCCTTGGATTTTTCAAATTCCAAGTCAAATTCCTGTAGGATGACTATCCATTTGGAATACTTGCCCCATAGAAATTGTTTGGTCAAAATGTACATCATAGGGTTACAGTTAGAAATTACTGTGGTTTTGCGTAACAAAATGTAATGTCTAAATCTTTGGACAGCTTGTACAGCTGCCAAGGCCAATTTCTCCACATGTGTATATTTGATCTCAGTCGGATGCAGATTTAGACTAAGATAGTAAATCACATGTTCATTGTGAGATTCATCTTCCTGCACTAATACCATCCCAATAATGGAATGAGAAGCGGCGAGGTACAAAAGATAATCCTGATTGTAGTTGGGAGGATGCAATAACGGTGCATGGGTCAACGCGTGTTTAAGTGCATCAAAAGATCGATCAGCGATCTCATCCCAAAAGAATGGAATGTTCTGTTTCAACAATCGGGTAAAACCTTTTGTAAGCTCGGCATAGTTAGGAATGAATCGACGTAAAAAGTTTGCTTTCCCCTGCAAACTTTGGAGTTGGCGTAAAGTCGAAGGAGGAGGCAATTTAACAATAGCTTCGACCTTCGACGGATCGACGCGAATGCCTGCTTTTGAAACAACAAATCCCAGTAAACGACCCGATTCTACACAGAAAACACATTTGTGTGGATTCAGCCTAATTCGATAATGCCAACATCTCATAAAGATGGCTCGTAAATGAGTGAGATGGTCGGCCCTATGCAACGAATGAGCAGGTAAATCATCGAGATAAGGCTGCACAATGTGTTTAATATCATGAAATGCATAAGACATTGCCTGTTGAAAAGTTGCTCCACTATTCTTTAATCCAAAAGGTAGTTTGCAATAAGCAAACGTCCCCCATGGACAAATAAAAGCTGTTTTCGGTTGATCAGCAGGGAGTATGTTTATTTGATTGTAGCCCGAAAAGCCATCCATAAAAGAAAACATTTCACTACCAGCACAATCATCAATTATTTGATCGATATAGGGGGTTGGATAATTGTCTTTGGGACAAGCTTGATTAATATCCCTATAATCGATACATACTCTTATTGTTCCTTGTTTTTTAGTCACAGGAACAATATTCGATACCTAATCCGTTAAGGGGATTGGATAAATGAATCCTGCACGAAGTAATTTTTCAACTTCTGTTTTGATAACAGCAGCTTTTCTAGGATGAATTTGACGTAAACGTTGACGAACAGGTTTAGCATCCAGGTAAGTCTTAATTTCATGTATAACGATTGACAGATCAATTCCTGGCATTTCTTCATAGGACTAGGCAAACACATCACGGAATTCTTGAAATAGGGCTTTATAAGCTTTAATTTCATCTTTAGTACAGCAAGCACCTATATGAATGTTTTCAATTATTCCTGGTTTTACTGAAATGTCAATGGGAACCGTTCAAGATATATTTTCCAAATTTAACTCAGAATCAGGATTTTGCAAAGGATTCTGTGGTTCTTTAACATATTCAGCAGTAAAAATTGAAGTGAAATCATCTAGCTCAGGTAAAAACGAAGATCGGTGATGTAGATCTTCCCATGGTAATCATCAACAGACAAAAACTCACAAATTTGTTCATCAGTATGAACAAGTTCAGGAAATGTCGTTGTGGCTGAACTAGATATAGAAAGTGATTCCTCATGGATCCCATTCATTGGATCAATTTCGGTTGAAGAGGGGTTGGAAAGTGACTGTACAGCCTGATATGCAATTTCAAATGGACTCAAAGGCATCATGCCATCAATTGAATCTAACTCGGGGTTAGAAGGAATGATCCAAGGATCATCAAACATAACAGTGTCTGATGAAATCATGTGAATATTTGCAATGGAAGGCGATATGTTAGGAGGAGGAAAGGAAAAAGTTCCTAGTAAACCAGAATCTTTAATCAATCCTACTCCAACATCCTTATAAGGGATAGCCATTTTACCAACGTGCTGGATTGTTTCTGTAGAGGCTGGGTCGGAAGAGAAATAAGTTAACTGATCTATTGTAACGATATTTCCTTGATATGGAAATTTTATGAGTCGAAAGACCGAAGAAACAACAGCAGTCATAGCAGAATACCAACTGCGACCTAGGAGAAGGTTGTAATCTAGAGGGGCATCAACCACTTCCACATCTAGATTTACTATTTTACCTTCGACCCCTATGGGTAAATCCTGCAAAATACCAAAAGTTTGAAAACCTCGACCATCAAAAGCCTTAAGAATCGTCGGAGATTGGTTAAGTGTAGGAGAACCAAGTGATTTCCAACACTAAATCGACATAATACACGTTGAAGCTCCCTCATCAATCACAGTCCGAAAGATTGGTCTGTTTTTTACTAACACTGGAATCTGGAAAGCCATTTGGTGAGGTAGACGAGGTGCACTATTTTCTAAATCGAAGATTATAAGATTGGAATCCTGAATATCAACAACTCCTATAGCAGACAAAAGCAATTTACGTTGTGCTGGGCATGATTGCAGCACTTCCAAAGCCGACATTGCTGAAGGAGAAATAGCTAAGTCTTCAACAATGTTGTAATTCTGAGCAGCTCTCGCATGTGGATTGAAAGTTGATTTACGAAGAACACCTTTAGCAGGCAGTTTGATTATTAAGTCTGGATTTTGTTTCTCGATATGTAGCGGACCAGAAACAGGAGGAGGTGTAGTTGATGCGTTTGCATTAGAAGATTCTGCTTCTTTACCATCAACAGGATTCTTACTACCATAATCTTGCGATCGCGTCGCAATCCTTACATGATACATCATCATAATAGGTTCTTCAAAAGTAGTCGAGGTAGAACCAACCATCTTACTATCTTGAATTGGAAAAGGATCCTTCAAGACAGCAGGTTGTTGCAATCCTTTAACGAATTTCGTAACTTCGGCTCGATATGGACATTCTTTCGTGAAATGATCCTCTTCACAAATGAAACAAGGATAGCGAGGTTTACGTTTTTCGTCATTGGATTCGTCTTTATCAGTTTTCTCTTTCGAATTCTTTTTGTTTTTATTCTTCCCTTTCTTTTTACCACTGGATTTAGATTTGGTCGTAGATGTCTCTACGACGTGAATATCGGTAGAAACTTCGGGGGAAGATTCTCCTTTCGAGGAATCAGGTAAAGTTATAATAGGAGAAGAATTCTTTGAAGATTTATACTTGCTTTTAGAATTGACTGTACCAATCATACCGTCGGTGGCATGAGACCCTGAAGGAGCAGCAGTTATTTGACCTTGTTTTGGAAGGTCTGGGATTTTTTCATGTAAAGTACCTGACTGCGTATAAACGAGGTCAAGGTACTGAGCTTGAGCAATTACTTGCTCTTCAGTAACAACACCAGCTTTAGCTACGAAAGTTAGCAAAAGGGGCCTATGAGTTGATAGATTTTGACGGTATCCCTTTGGATAAACCCAGAAATGGGCTTTATCTAAAGCGATATTGTGCTTAAAACTTGGTGTGGAGATTTTTTATTAGAATTAGATTTCTTTACTGCTGGTGTGTCTTAGTTTAGAAAAAGTGTGCCTAGTTTAGAAGTGTGTTTTTATCACTTTTCCTGCTTATCTGAGTTTTACTCTTGATATTGCAGATGTCGACGTCTCTTCAAACCTACATTGGTTTTGCTGATGGTGCTTGTCGTAGTACACAGAACATTTCTTCCGCAGCTTGGGTTATTTATTCACCCTTTGATGAGTTAATATCCATGCATGGGGTAAGCCTTGGTCAAACAACGAATAACATTGCCGAGTATAGTGCAGTGATTGAGTTATTGTCTGAATCCATATCATTTGGAATTCAGAGTTTGATTGTTAGGTTGGATTCTGAACTTGTTGTATTACAGCTGAACAGGGTCTATACCATTAAGAATCCAGTGTTATTACGGTTATTTTTAAGAGTTCGTCTCTTGGAACGTGAATTTGATTATATCTAATATCAACATATTCCAAGACATTTAAATACATTAGCAGATGTAGTTGCTTCTAGTATGATAAATCAACATTTGCAATAATCAAAACAGTAAATCAAACAGTATCCATAACATGCACACAGATAGCCGGTAAATAGTGATATATCATAATATAGGAGTGTTTTCAAATGGACTCAAAGGCATCATGCCATCAATTGAATCTAACTCGGAGTCAGAAGGAATGATCCAAGGATCATCAAACATAACAGTGTCTGATGAAATCATGTGAATATTTGCAATGGAAGGCGATACGTTAGGAGGAGGAAAGGAAAAAGTTCCTAGTAAACCAGAATCTTTAATCAATCCTACTCCAACATCCTTATAAGGGATAGCCGTTTTACCAACGTGCTGGATTGTTTCTGTAGAGGCTGGGTCGGAGGAGAAATAAGTTAACTGATCTATTGTAATGATCTTTCCTTGATATGGAAATTTTATGAGTCGAAAGACCGAAGAAACAACAGCAGTCATAGCATAAGACCAACTGCGACCTAGGAGAAGGTTTTAATCTAGAGGGGCATCAACCACTTCCACATCTAGATTTACTATTTTACCTTCGACCCCTATGGGTAAATCCTGCAAAATACCAAAAGGTTGAAAACCTCGACCATCAAAAGCCTTAAGAATCGTCGGAGATTGGTTAAGTGTAGGAGAACCAAGTGATTTCCAACACTGAATCAACATAATACACGTTGAAGCTCCCTCATCAATCACAGTCCGAGAGATTGGTCTGTTTTTTACTAACACTGGAATCTAGAAAGCCATTTGGTGAGGTAGATGAGGTGTACTATTTTCTAAATCGAAGATTATAAGATTGGAATCCTGAATATCAACAACTCCTATAGCAGACAAAAGCAATTTACGCTGTGCTGGGCATGATTGCAGCACTTCCAAAGCCGACATTGCTGAAGGAGAAATAGCTAAGTCTTCAACAATGTTGTAATTCTGAGCAGCTCTCGCATGTGGATTGAAAGCTGATTTACGAAGAACACCTTTAGCAAGCGGTTTGATTATTAAGTCTGGATTTTGTTTCTCGATCTGTAGCGGACCAGAAACAGGAGGAGGTGTAGTTGATGTGTTTGCATTAGAAGATTCTTCTTCTTTACCATCAACAGGATTCTTACTACCGTAATCTTGTGATCGCGTCGCAATCCTTACATGAGACATCATCATAATAGGTTCTTCATAAGTAGTCGAGGTAGAACCAACCATCTTACTATCTTGAATTGGAAAAGGATCCTTCAAGACAGCAGGTTGTTGCGATCCTTTAACGAATTTCGTAACTTCGGCTCGATATGGACATTCTTTCGTGAAATGATCCTCTTCACAAATGAAACAAGGATAGCGAGGTTTACGTTTTTCGTCATTGGATTCATTTTTATCAGTTTTCTCTTTCGAATTCTTTTTGTTTTTATTCTTCCCTTTATTTTTACCACCGGATTTAGATTTGGTCGTAGATGTCTCTACGACGTGAATATCGGCAGAAACTTCGGGGGAAGATTCTCCTTTCGGGGAATCAGGTAAAGTTATAATAGGAGAAGAATTCTTTGAAGATTTCTTCTTGCTTTTAGAATTGACCGTACCAATCATACCGTCAGTGGCATGAGACCCTGAAGCAGCTATTTGACCTTGTTTTGGAAGGTCTGGGATTTTTTCATGTAAAGTACCTGACTGCGTATAAACGAGTTCAAGGTATTGAGCTTGAGCAATTACTTGCTCTTCAGTAACAACACCAGCCTTAGCTACATCTTTAGTAATCTTGGGTAACAATGATTTAACAAACCATTCTGCCAAAATTTGATCCGGAATATAAACTTTCACCAAACGTCTCCTACGTCGCCATTCATGAATATGATCAGAAATATACATAGACGTGGATTGTTTCAGCGAAGTTAATAATTTCGTGCCATTGTCGTATCTGACTGGCAACTGAAAATGAGTCAAGAAGGTAGTTGCTAACTGACTGAAGTTATGAAACGATCCTCGTGGTAACTCGATGTACCATTTGGCTGCAAGACCAATAAGAGTTCTTTGGAAAAGACGTAAGCGAATCGAATCATCAATAATTGAATTAGACGCACACCAGAGGTGATAAGTCATGACGTGATTTGATGGATCCTCTCCTGACTTACCTTCGAATTTTGGTATATCACTGGGCAACTTATGTGGCATTGGCGGCCAGTTCTAATAATAAAAAATTGGATCATTCGTAAGGCACGTCAAATCCGGTAAATCTAAAGTTGCTATAAATGGTAATTGACGGTTAGGATCACGAAAACCTTGAGTAGCCAAAGTAGTTCCAGGAGGTGGATACCCAGGATAGCTGGGAATCAGATTTGCATTAGGAATTGTATAACCTCCCGGAAAACCAGGATTAATCGTACCAAACTGTGGTTGTTGAGGCTGTTGATAAGTATAGCCAGGGTACGGTTGATACTGATAGTTTGGATTTTGTATATAGGGACCTAATTGTGGCTGTCCCTAGTACGGTTGATACGTGAATTGCGGTTGACTTGTGACAACTATACTTGTGCCGGTTTGTCCTGCAGGTATCTGAACTGAAGTCTGAACTGAAGGTCTTGACTGAGGTACAGAGACTTGAGGGATTTGCACGGATACAGGGATAGCCGAACTCGGGGTTACAGATACTCCAGAAATAGGTGTTACAGGTTGGACAGTCGTTGCAGCGGTTGCAGAAGTTTGTGGCAGAGTCTGAGGTAAACTAGGCCTAGCCTGCTGAACCGAACTAGGTGCAGGAGTTTGAATAGCTGGCTGGACAGGTTGCTGGGTTGGACCAGAAATTAAAGGTTGTCCAGGCTGATAAGGTAACTGCACATTAGGCTATATAGGCTGTTGATATTGGGATGGATCCCACACCATCATTTCGGGGTATTGTCCCGCAAAAGGTTGAACATAAGGACCATAACCTGGTTGAACGTAGGGTTGATAATTAAGAGGTAAATTTCCGGCTCCTTGAATAGATGGTTCACCAAAAGGCTGTTGGTAACCTTGAATTGGGTATTGATCTTGAGGTTGATAACCCTGAGGCGCGTACTGAGGCTGGGGTTGATAAGGACCCTGAGGAGCATATTGAGTTTGGGGTTGACCTTGAGGTATGTACTGTCCTGAAGGTTGATACCCTTGAGGTATGTACTGTCCTTGGGGTTGTCCCCCAAAATAATATGATTCCACAGTTTGTCCTGGGAAAAAGCTACCTTGAGGTTTTGCCCTGGGTGGTAACTGACTACCTTGAGGTTGCCCTCCAGGTGGTAACTGACTACTTGAAGGTTGCCCCCCAGGCGGTAACTGACTACCCTGAGGTTGCCCCCCAGACGGTAACGGATTTCCTTGAGGTTGCCCCCCAGGCAGTAAGTGACTGCCTTGTGGTTGAGGATTGGGAACATTACCAGACATCATAAAAATTTTCTCTGTGTTTGATGTTTCAATTTTAAGACCATTAAGACCAGACGATAACACATTTTCAATGGGTTGAGGAGCTGCTCCCGAGAAAGTACCAGATAGAGCCTGGTATCCTGAAGGAACAGGAGGACCACCGTGTAAAAATGATTCCGGAGTCTGGGAAAAAATTGATGACTCTCCTGCCATAATGGATGGCGGATAGTAACCTCTGGGTGTAGGATGAAATGGAACTCGAGGTGGATGAAAAGCAAGACCCGGATTTTCTAAAAAATTAGTTAAGGATAGATACCAAGCACTAGTTCGAATAGGGCTGTAGAAAATAGATTCACGCTCCCTAAGATTTAAAGATTGAGGGGAGTCGGGAAGAGATATATCTTCGTCTGGATTAGTAAGTTCTTCAATAGAAATAAGACCAGCTGGAAGATCGTCAGTGACGATATTTCTTATCCTAGGTGAACCAAGATCGCTAGAAGTTGGTGAAATAAATCCTGAGGATGTTTCCAAAACAGAAAGTTCAATTTCAGGTTCAAAGATTTCAGGTTCATCAACTAGTTCACTGGTAGGAGAAATATAACCAGTAACTTCAGAAACTGAAATCGGCTCTTGAATGTATTCTGTTGTAGGTGTTTGATAATCAGGATGAATTACAATAGATGATGTTCCAATTTCTGTTGATCTAATCCTACTGCTACTAGATGATACCAGAGCACGTAGCCCTTCAAGGTGACTTGATGTATATTCAGGGGGTTTCCCTTGTAGTCTCCGGAATTGTCTTGGCAAGTCCGCCACGATTAAAAAATTAATTAACCACACGCAAACAAAGAAAATTTCAATGAAAACACATAAAGTCTCTAAGAAACAAACAGTTGAATCATATGCTTAAAAAATCTAAGAGTTCAAACCACACACAAACAGTAACTTTCCGTACTAAAAACACTAGTTGGTGATGAAATCCAACTTAGTAGAAATTTAATACGAAAAGGGAGGTTGGAACAGTTACCCCGACAACCTGCTTAATGAAACAGACCGGTGCAAGTTTCTCCACTATACCATCTCGAGTGAAGATAACCCTCCGGAGAGTCCAAGTGAGTCTAGCCGACGTCTGCTCCAGGTACAGTGGGATCTTTCCTCCACCGTCACCTTAGGAAAGAATCCTAAAGATTATGGCCTCTAAGGTTACCAACAGAAACAAATATACCTGGGGGAATAGTCTACGATCCGACAGACACGCAAGGGCAGAGTAACAAAGCTCAATCCCCTTGAAGGCTCCTCGAAATAATCCAAGGTATGCCAACAAGTGACCCCAGGCTCCTCGACAATGGTCTATCCGAGGTTTACCATTGTTAATACGTGTATATCTTCTATCGTTCCCAATGAGGAAGGATTGATTACCACACTGGTTCAGATATGATCTCGTGCTTGACTCCTTTAAGAGGAGCTTCCCAGAGCATAGATGCAACAATTGGAATTTCTTCCTACCGCAAGATTTGTCTACTTGTTTGTTTTTACTATCTTGGAGAGTTAATTACTCCCTACTCCAAGATACTAGCCTAAGCTATGTTGGTGATAAGAGCCCTAGAAAATAAAAAAATTACTAGATGAATTTTAATTAAGCGTTACTTTTGAGAGCTGTTTCTTAAGTCAATGGGTGCGGAAATGAAACTTTGGTGGTGTGAAGACTCGACTTCCAAAAACACTAAAAATGCACCTAAGAATGATAATCAATTCTTTTTCTTTCAATGAACTTCTATCTAAAGAAAGAGTTGGAGAATGCAATCCTTTTAATAACCAATTCTTCCTTTAAACATAAAGAATGATTGAAAGAAAATATTTTTGTCTTTTCCAATAAATGATTGAAGCTCACAACGAAATCCTTTTTCTTTCAAAACTTGTAGCTACAAAAACAATTTTGCTTCAAAAGAGATCTACAAATTTCTAAAAAGCACTCAAAACTTGATCCAGGTGGATATTGGTGGCCATCCGCCTATTCCACTTGGGCCCCCACCATTGTCTCTTTCAGTTTTTCCGTTTTGGCATAACTTACTATTTTTAGCAGTTTTTCGGGTCCTGAACTTCCGGAGCCGTTTTGAGGCCCTAAACGACGTTTTTTGGGTATGAAAGCGCTAACGCATTTTCTCTCGATAAAATTTTCCGGCGCCGTAGTCCTCGGATAGAACTTCTTCTAATGATGTATCATATGCGTCAAACTTGAGATAGTATGCCAAAGTTACGTCCGGAAGTTTGAACACCACTTACCTAAATCCGGGCCCAGTTTTGGCGCTTCATCTCCTAGTATAGGTTTTTGGGATGTTTAGGTTCTCCATGCCTTCAATAATAAATAGGCCCCGCGCTCATTGTAAAGCGCCCGTGAGGTCTCGTAGCCACCACATTCCTTCATGCAGGATAGCTACCTCTATGTGACTTAGCTTAGTTCTATTTCCTATCTGCCCCGTAAGCAAATTCTCGCTCTTTGACATTAATGAAAATGAAGTGTTATTTCCGCCGTAGATTCGTATTTATGGTTATGTGTTTATTCTCATGGGCGCTCCTCGCATAGTCCTGACGGGGCAGTATCGGGAGGCAAATGATGAAATCAAGAGGCAGATTCAGGAGCTGTTGCAGAAAGGTCACATCAGACCAAGTTCATCGCCCTGTGGGAGCCCGATCGTGTTGGTACAAAAGAAGGATGGGACGTGGAGACTCTGTATTGACTATCGGGCGCTGAACAAGATCACTGTCCGGAATAGGTACCCAATCCCACGGATTGATGACCTTCTGGACTAACTCCAAGGTGAAAAATATTTCAGTAAGATCGACCTGAAGTCTGGGTATCACCAGGTACCAATTGAACCCTCTGATGTGTGGAAGACTGCCTTCAAAGCTAAGGAAGGCCTTTTTGAATGGCTGGTCATGCCTTTCGGGTTGACGAATGTTCCCGCAACCTTCATGAGGATGATGGACGACATCTTGCGGCCATTCACCAACTCATTCGTAGTGGTGTACTTGGATGACATTCTAATCTTCAGCAAGACTTTGGAAGAGCACCTTCATCACATCCGACAAGTCCTCCAAACACTGCGGCAACACAAGTTGTGTGCCAATTTGGAGAAGTGCACGTTTGGCATGACCCAGGTTCAATATCCGGGATACATTATTGATGAAAAGGGGGTGCATGTGGATCCAGCCAATATCCAAGTCATTCGGGATTGGCCAGCCCCGACTACTATAACAGAGCTTCGCAGCTTTCTGGGTCTTGCTAATTTCTACCGTAGATTCGTGTTGGGATTCTCTCATATCACTTGGCCCTTGAGTCAAGTCACCAAAGGAGGAGCGAGAGCAAAATTCTTTTGGTCGAAACCTCAACAGAAGGCGTTCAAAGAATTGAAAAATCGCCCCGTTCGCCCCAAGCCAATTTTACCGTATTCTCAAGTGTTAGCCCATTCAGATCGAGACAGCGCTCACTATGGCTAGCGCTTCTTACTCAACAGGACATCCACAGTATATCACAAAGGGAGAGACATTGAACTGAGACAGCCGCAAGTATCCCACCTATGACAAAGAAATGTGGCCCCACAGTGCAAGCCCGTCGACAATGGAAGCATTACATTGGGAAGGAAACAATCATCCACATGCACCACCTACTTCCCCGCAGCTCATACAGACATTAAAGGGAAGGTGTAATGACGCACGTGGCGGTCCATATCTCAGTCAGCTTACTTGAACATCAAGTACAAGAAGGTAGCATCCAATAATAAGGTGACGCTTCACCGACCACCGATCGTGGCGCTCATCACCGTGCTCAACTCTTGTGGGCACGAGACTTCTGATTGGCCACTTCTCTATGAGAGTGACCCAGAATTCGGCCACACTTACAAGGCACTCTTGGGGGGCACGCAAGTTCCAAATTTTCACCTCCAAGATGCACTTTTATGTCACCTGGGACACCTTTGTGTTCCTTCAAGCGAGCGTGCCAAGATGATATGGAAAGCACACTACAGTCGAGTCGCTGGGCATTTCGGGGTCGAGAAAACAGTAGCAATACTACAGAGGTATTTCTATTGGCCGAACCTTCGAAAGGATGTCGAGAAGCACATCAGATCCTGCACTGCTTGTGCCATTGCCAAACCGACCATCAAGAAGCAAGGCCTATATACCCCACTACCTACCCCTAGTCGACCGTGGGAATCCATCTCCATGGATTACATGTCGGGCCTGCCCTCTACTAAGAATGGCAATGACTGTGTTTTCGTGGTCGTTGACAGATTCTCGAAGATGGCCATTATGGCGGCCTGTAAGAAGAATATCACAGCAGAAGCTACTGTTAAACTCTTCTTTGAACGAGTATGGGTGCACTTTGGGATCCCACAGTCTATCATATCAGATCGAGATAGCAGGTTCCTCAGCACATTTTGGTCCAGCCTCTGGTTAATGTTGGACACAAAGCTCACCAAGTCCACAGCTTTCCATCCCCAAACAGATGGCCAGACAGAGGTCGTCAACAGAATGATTGTACACATTCTGCGCATGTACAATTCAAAGCATCCACGCACATGGGGCGAGAGCCTCCCTTATGTACAACATAGTTATAACCGGGCTCTCCACAGTTTAATTGGCCATAGCCCCTTTCAGGTGGGCTTGGGATTCCAGCCACTATGTCCCATTGACGTAGCCATGCCATTTGCAGCTGCTCAGGCCAATTCAGCTCATGTCCAGTCTGAAGTTGACAAAGCAAGTAGCTTCATCGAGCGCATTCAACACATCCGCCAACAAGTTCATGATATATTGGACAGAGCCAATGCGAAGTACAAGCAGCGCCATGATCAACACCGGGTGCCACACCACTTCCAGGTGGGCGACAAAGTATGGCTACATTTGCAGAAGGAGCGCCTCACTGGACCTCACCGCAAGCTTCGCCCGCTACGATACGGGCCGTACACCATCACCAAGGCCGTAGGTAACAATGCCTTCGAGCTTAGTATTCCACCATTCCTTGGTCTGCACCCAGTCTTCAATGTGGATCGCCTTCGTCCTTACTTTCCACCTCTACTGGACACCTCGGACATTGCAGAACAACTCACACCAACAAAGTTAAACCCAGACTGCATGGAACATGCCACCACAGATTGTATCATGGACATGCAAATCAAGAACACTCGTCAACAGCAGATCCAACTGTATCGGGTTGTCAAAGCTGGCCAACTCCTGCACCAAGGAAAGTGGTTCACCAGGGACCAAGTTCAGCAGAAATTTCCTCATCTCATGGAGGAACTTAACGCAATGGGGACCATTGCTTCCTAAGGGGGAGGAATGATCCAGGTGGATATTGGTGGCCACCCGCCTATTCCACTTGGGCCCCCACCATTGTCTCTTTCAGTTTTTCAGTTTCGGCATAACTTACTATTTTTAGCAGTTTTTCGGGTCCTGAACTTCCGGAGCCGTTTTGAGGCCCTAAACGACGTTTTTTTGGGTATGAAAGCGCCAGTGAATTTTCTGATAAAATTCGTCCCGACAGCTGTAGTCCTCGGATAGAGCTTTCTAATGATGTATCATATGCGTCAAACGGAGATAGTATGCCAAAGTTACGTCCCTGGAAAGTTGAAACACCAATTTACCCAAACGGGGCCCATAGTTTTGGCGCTTCATCTCCTAGGGTTAGGTTTTTGGGATGTTTAGGGTTCTCCATTGTTTCTCAATAATAAATAGGCCCCGCGCCTCATTGTAAAGGAGTTCAGAGGTCTGTAGCCACCACATCTCTTCTCGTAGATAATGCACCAAGACTTAGCTAGTTCTGATTTACTGTCTGAAGTGTAATTTCTTTTGATATTAATGAAATGAAGTGTTATTTCCGCTGCATCTCTGTATTTATGGTTATGTGTTTATTCTGTTGCGTTCCTGCATAAATCCGGATCAAAACTACAAAACTAACTTTGAGATCTAAAATTTTTTTGAAACAATCTAAATGAATAAAAGATTTAAGATTTTTTGAAGAATGTTTTACTTAGTTGTTCAGCGAACTAAGGATCTATTCGTCCAGAATAACAAACAGATCAAAAACACTCAATTATGTTTTAAAAATGAAATTCAAAAACCAATAACAAAGTTCTTTTTCGAAGATTTGCAAAGAAACAAGTAGCTCTATTTCTCAATAAAGGATGATTTCACAAGCAGGTCAGATTCAGCAAAAAGACAAGAAAACCGATGTAATCTGAGGTATTTCAAAATGTCAAATGCTTCAAATCGCTGCAAAGACCAAGTGAAAAACAATCCAAAATGCAAAATCTTCTAGAAAATCATCAAAATATCAACACTGTTGGAATTCATTCATAGAAAGTTTTTGACAGAAAGAGTAATCAATCTGGGCAGAAATCAAAAATACTAAATCAAAATAAAGATAAACTAAAAAAGAAATCTAGAGTTTTTCTAAAATTTAAACAGGGTCCGCAGGCTTCCAGAAGTACCAGGTGTAGTACCGCACTGTTTACTAAAAGAAGATGCGAAACTACCCGCACTGTCAAAAGAAGACAGAGTGCGGTCCTAGAAAAAATTAGAGAAAAAACACTAAAGATTTGAAAATTTTCTAAAACAGAGAAAAGCTAAACTACCCAGGCAGATGTTTATGAATCAAAAACTAAGAAAAATGTTTCCTCGAATCAAAATAAAAGAGAACCAAAAACACAACAAGTTCTTCCCCAGTATGGTCGCCAATTTGTTGGACGGATAAATCGTTCTTGCGGACAAGACCGATCTTCCTAGTACTAAAAGTATCTAGCAACAAACAGCCAAATAGACTAATCTTTCTCTAAGCATACATGATATATGAAAAGCTCTATATAGGTGTTAAAAGACCTACCTTATGTCCAGTGCTTGTTTGAAGTTGTTGTTGTCCTTCGTGCGCTTGAAGGAGTTTCATTTGTAAACATGCAGTCACAAACAAGCAAAGTATTACATAGCACCTGTATAGACATCATCATAAACCATGCTTATCATAGTGATCAAGGAATCTATGAAATAAACCATTAACAAACAGCTTATTGAGAAAAATGAGTATATTTGTATTAATTTCAAAAGAAGGAAAACCTTACAACCTGAGCCTTGATGTTGCATAAGCCTTTCCGGGGTCCGAAGCAGGAGTCTCCTCTACTTTGACAAGCTCTACACTCTTTCAACCAAGACAAATAGAGGTATGTGATCTCTCCTCACAAAAGTCTTGTTTAACTGAGTCTGAATCTCAACAGCACTTATCTTCAAATATTCTAAAGCTCCAACTCCCTTTGAGGCTACCCAATGCCTATTTTTATAATGGAAAAGAGGAGGTTTTTCTGTTCCAAATATGAAGGGACAGAATCCTCCTTCAAAGTGATAAGCTCCTCACATCAAGGGGTTAGCTCCATAAGGTAAGGGATACATGTACCTTATCAAAGCGTACTTACTCCCGAAAATTCTCGTCTAGAATCTTCTAGAATTAATCTCAAATCAACTTTTTAACTTTACTTTATCGCCTTTTTTAGTTTTACAGGAGTCCGCACCTATAACACATAGAAAGTGCGGTGTTGGTCCGCAGGATAGCTGAACATCAGGTGCAGGCCCGCAGGCAATGTATAGAGAAAGTGCGATACCAAAGTTTAGGAGATTTCTAGGAACTTTTCTCTGATTTTCAAGGCTTGATATGAAGAACTGATATGTTAGACTTGCAAAAGGAGGAAATATGAGTTATAATGAGCTCATACCCATAGCAGAATGTCAGGATGACAATTTTTAGTGTAACAATAGCTGCGGCTTTTCGGGGATGCACTGGGCGTAGACGCTGACACACGGGTTTCGCACCTGGATAGGTGGGAATTTCATGCACAACTATATTGGGATCAATCCCAGGCATCTCCTCATAGGACCATGCAAAAACATCTCTGAATTCACGAAAAAGGTTTGTGTATAATTGAATCTCTTCGGGAGAACAAGTAACTCCCACGTGAATGTTCTCGACCACCCTAGGTTTGACGGAGATGTCATTAGGCATGGTTTGCATGATGTTACTCAGATTTCCCTCCGAAAGGACCTCATGAGTCAATATCGGTGTTTGAAGAGGCAAAGTGGGAACCTGAGATGTGAAGCGCTCTAGAAAATTAGACATTGCTCCCAGGTCGGGCATGAACGAGGAACGATGATGGCCATTGCTCCATGGAAGATCTTCAAGAGACATTATTTCAACGATAGCTTCATCAGAGGGGAAGACTTCTCTTAAAGGATTGGGCGAATCTGCATCACCGAGCCAAGGGGATTGAGAGTATACATCTAGAGCCATGCTCGAAGGAGCATGTTCAGGAGGAGGAGGATTTGATGCAGCGACAATCTCGCAATAATTGATCTCAACTGGAGTTAAAGGCATCGATTCTCTGAAAGAGGTCACCTGTTCAGGCGAAGGGAGGATCCAAGGGTCATCTAACCTAGAGATCATGTTAACTTGAACGGTGTGAGGTGGTGGCGTGGGAAAAATACCCATGAGGACGGGGTCCTTGAAAATACTGGGTCCTACACTATCGGGGGGATTAGGGATCTGATCCACGTAAGGTACGTTGTTCTCGGAGGATGAGGTGAAGAAATACAACTGATCGACAATGATAATTTTTCCCTCATGAGGAAACTTCAGAAGCCGGAAGAGGGTGGACGGAACGCATAGCATGGCGTGAGTCCAACTGCGACCAAGAAGAAGATTGTAGTTGAGCTTGGTGTCAACCACTTCTACTTCTACGTTGATTGTCTTACCCTGTAACGTGATTGGTAAACTCTCAAGAACACCCAGGGGTTTTGATTCCCGACCATCAAATGCCTCTAGGGCATTGGGAGATGAAGTAAGAGTTGGAGAGCCAATGGCCTTCCAGCAGACAGATGACATAACACGGGTGGAAGCACCTTCATCCACAACGGCTCTGTGGATGTTGAGGCCGTTGATCCCGACTTGTATAACGAGAGAAATTTGATGCAGAAGTCGGGGGACAAAATTTTCCAGGTCGAAGGTGACAAGACTAGAATCGGCAGGATCAATTCCACCGATTGCAGACAACAGAGCTTTCCGTTGCGATGGGAAACTTTGAAGCACTTCCAACGCAGACATTACGGAAGGCGCCTCTGCCAAATCCTCAACAATGCTATAGTGCTGAGCGGCACAGGCGTTTGGATTATAGGAAGATTTTCGCAAAACACCTTTAGAAGGTGGCCTCACAACAGGTTCAGCGTTGGGCTTCTCAATTTATAAAGGACCAGAGACAGGTGGGGGAGGGGGGCCATCAACGACTTCCTTCCCAGCTGCCTAGCGTGATCCAGCAGATTCCTTCGAGCGCGTAGCAATCGAAACAGGTGCAACACCATTCATCATAAAAACTTGGGACCCAAATGGTGCAAATGGTGAAGGCTGCTCAACCATCTGGGTCTGCTGAGATGGGAATGGTTCTTTGAAAACTGCCGGAGTCCCTTTGGAGCCTTTCAGAAGTTGACTAACTTCATATCGTCGGGGACAATCTTTGGTATAATGATCTCCTTCACAGATAAGGCAAGGGTACTTCGGTTTGCGTTGGGAACCATCGTCAGCACGAGGTTTAGAAGATTCTGGTTTCGGGGCATCGGGTTTAAACTTTCCTTTGTCTTTATTCTTCCCTTTGGAGGCCTTTTCTGCAGGATTGGCCTGAACAACATTGACCTCCACAGTCTTACCAGAATCTAGAGGGGCGGGAAGAGCAGAATTATTGGAAGAATTTGACTTCTGCTTCCCATTAGAGGACTTCCAAGAAGTCTGAGAAACGGAACCAATAACACCGTCCACCAATGGAATAGCTGGTGCATTAGAGGTCCCTAGCTGCGGAGCATTAGTCAAGATATCATACAGTGTGCCGGACTGAAGAGTACACCAAAATCAAGGTATTGGGCACGCGCGAAGGCTTGTTCTTTAGTCACACATGCCCCCATAGCAATATCTTGAGCGATCTTATTAACGAAGGAGGTAGTGAACCAATGAGTTAGAAGCTGATCAGGTATATCAAACTTGATCAGTCTACGACGACGTCGCCACTCATGAATATGATCAGATATGTGGGTGGCTTTATCCTGCTTGAGATAAGTCAGGAGATGCGTCCCAGCTTCGTAATGAACCGGTAACTGGAAATGTGTCAGAAAAGCCATAGCTAATGTATTGAAGTCTTGAAAGATACCGTGGGGTAGTTCTATATACCACTTAGCGGCAGCACCGGTAAGAGTGCGTTGGAAAAGACGCAGACGGATTGAATCATCGACCCAAGAGTTTGAAGAACACCACAGATGGTAGGTCATGACATGAGCTTGGGGGTCCTCTCCAGCTTTACCTTCAAATTTAGGACAGTCACTGGGCACCTTGGTTGGAATCGGAGGCCAATAAGGATTATGAAGAATCGGATCATTGGTCAATTTAGAAACATCTGGCAATTCCAACGTAGCAAGGAAAGGCAACTGAGGATTGAAAGGCATACCAGGCCCTCGATAAGGACCTGTACCTGTACTCCACCCTGGTTGAGCATAACTTTGCCCCCATTGGTTATGTCCTGGAGGATTCTGACCATAGGGGGTATAAGCTGTATAATTAGTTTGATACGATTGTTCATAACCAGTGTAAGGGGGTTGATAACCAGGGTACGGACCCTGATTATATGTAGGCCCTGTTTGAGAAGTGTATGGATTTGACTGCTGAGTATAGGTATAGCATGGTTTTTGAAGGTAATAATTAGAACCTTGGGGCGGGTTGTAAACTGGTCGAGATTGACCTTGAAGGTAATAACCGCCTTGGGGTCAAGCGGGTTGTTGGTAAGTGGGGCCCTGTTGAGCCGATGAGTTGGGCGCACAGGCGGATTCGGCTGCGGCATGGAATAAATGGGTTGTTGAGCAGGGTTGACTAGATGTGTAGGTTGGCCTGGTTGAATAGGTTGACCCTGCTGAGCGGGCTACCCTGGTTGAACAGGTTGACCTGGCTGATAAAGGACACTAGGTTGGCCCGACTGAGCTGGTTGGCCTGATGGCGAGATAGGGCCAGGTTGTGCCTGATAACCAGGTTGGCCTATGGCAGGACCATAAGATGGTCCCGGCTGTGCAACATTCGGACCGATGGGAAACTGGGGTTTTTGAGGTTGCACCATAGGTTGAGAAGGGTGGATTTGCCCCCCAGGACCATACAACGGTCTAGGTTGATACCCTGGTTGGCCTGTGGGTCCTTGAGGTTGCCCTGGTTGGACCACAGAGTGAGGTTGTAAAGGTTGACCTTGAGGGTTGTAGGATGGCCCTTGCGAACCATACAACAACCCCTGCTGGCCCGAAGGTTGGCCCTGTAAGGGTTGTCCTTGCGGGTCATATAGATAACCAGGCTAGCCCGAAGGTTGGCCCTGGAAGGGTTGTCCTTGCGAATTAGAAGGTTTCCCAGCCTAGGCAGATAGAAAACCTTGGACATACTGATAAGCCTCTAGAGCAGGAAAACGTAGAGGGTTTCCCTGCTCATCATACTGATATGGAAAAACATAAACAGGGGTACCATCCGGCCCATAATGGGAAAAATAAGGACGATTGGGATCTTGGGAGGACTAACCAACCTCGGAGTTTGACGTCTGTAAAGACAACCAATACTCCTTGGTAGAGATATTCTCTGGAATCGCGGATGCTATGTAGACGTCTTCAGGAAGTGACGCGGTCCTGATGGACTAAGTAGTAACAACGGGTGTAGATGCAGCCATGCAGACGGTAGGCCTAACAGGTACTAATGTAACCTGAGGAGATGACGTGAGAGGTGTCGATGGTGACATCCCTAACGAAGGAATCACCGACCTCGTAGACGGAGTGGATACTCCCATGGAGGCCATAGCAGCCACAATCTGACTTAAGGACCTATATCCCGCTGGAAGCGAAGGACCAGGCGAAGACATGACAGAAGACTCGAGGTTTTTTTCTGGGAAAAGCTGGTAATCTTCACCAGATGTAGAAATTTCCTCACTAGGAGAAGGACTGGGTGAGTCCATATCTGACCCTGCCGCAAGATCTTCCAGAAGACGGCGAGGACTAGGAGGTATAACAGCAGCTAAAAAAGGTGAACCCAATGTAAGAGGAGGGAAATATTCCCCTACTCCAAATCCAAACCAAGCGTTGGATAAGGGCCAATTGAACTCAACTGGTCCTCCAAAGGGAAGCTCAGATAGAACCAGTCCCCCGTCGGGAAACTCGGAGACAATAGGCTGTTGAGGTTCAGCAGAGAACTGAGAGACCTCTGACGAATCGTCTATGTAAGGACTACCAGTAGACGAAACTGAAGGTTCTGCCACTGTGACAATAACGAAAAGAGGAAGAGATCAAAACAAAAGCACACGGGCTAAAACCAAGGAAAACAATCAAACGGCCAACAAACAATATCTAAAAGGGTGTATGATCGTAGGTGATTAATTTTACCACATTGAAACTTGAAAATTTTACAGTTTCATGTTTTAAGAGTCGAGAAACGAGTAAAAGGTGACTCTATCTCTTTCAATTTGGAAACAAGCGTGAAAGGACAAGCGCTTGATGATCCTTTCAAATTTAATGAGTCAGAAAAGATCGAAATGACTACTCTGGAACTCTAGGAAATGACTGATCACGCGAAAACCAAAAAATCCTATGGGAGGCTCAGCACACAATAGCACCTAGATGCCCTAGGGCTAGAATGTAAAACTGATAGTAAAGGGCAAACAACCGGAGGATAGAGGTGAATCATAGTCAACAAGGACTCCAAAGCACTCAGGCAGTCAGAAAAAAAGACACCAAAACCAAAAATCAAGCTCAAAGGGCTCAGAACAAGCAAACCCTAGCACCACACAAGAATGGCGCGACTATCTGGCTGCATCTAGCGCCAAAACAGGGTTGGCACGGCCACCTAACTAGCAACAAGCGCCAATTGGCATGACTGTCAGGCCAAAAAATGTGCCAATCGAGTTTACTAAAGACAAAAATAAAAAAGAGCAAACCGGGAGCAGATCAGGTATGGTGGGAGTTGAACAGAGGTTCTACACCAGAAAGAGACAGACCAGAAGAGAAAATAAAGTAGACAAAAGCCAAAAGAAACCGAAAGAGATAAGACAAACTCCAATCAACTCCCTAGTGGATTCGCCAGTTTGTTGGAGAGGTAAATCCCCTCTGCGGACAGAGGTGATCCCTACTAGCCCAGATCGGTTCTAGCAACAATCAAACACGTAGTGACGCAGGTCTCTAGTTACAAAAATGACAAAACATGATGAGTTGCCTACCTCAGGTTCTACGCAATGGTCGTCGAAGAAAGGATGACGCTTCCTGTCCTCCGCTTTGGCAGATCACGATCCTTCCACTTAGCACATCCGAACACTTGCACACATGCAAAGAAACACGACGATACACAGCATAGAATCTAAATCTTGTAACCATACATCAGTCAGAGAGGATGTAATTCATTGCATCAAAAACAAAGACACATGAATGAAACCATAATCAAAGTCGTTTATCATTAATAATAACAAAAAAAGATACAACCCAAGGCTCTGACGCTGGATATTCCTTCAGCGGGTCGACAACGGAGCACGTCTCAATGAAGCTCATTGGGAATGGGACAAAGCTCTCTCTCTTCGGCTTGGCTCTCAAAGGCTATCTGGCAATAGTCTCCTTGCTACAGATTCAGCTCTTGCTTCTATGACCACTAAGGCTAGCTTGCAAAGGGAAAATGGCAAGCTTATATAGATGGTGGAAGGGGAGTTGGGATCCCTACAATTGTGGGATTGGCCCTATCCTCAAGGAAGCTTCCATGATAGGTGGATTACCACTTCCCCTACATGGAGATCCGGAGCCAAACCTCCCAACTCATTTTAGAGACTCGTTCGGGAGTTGGTTGGAATCAAACTTCCGCCATTTATTTTTAAAAAACAATCCTTATTAAGCTTGGCGCGGTCAACGCACTGGGACAGAGCGCCAGTTGGCGCACCCTCTTTGGTGGATTTTCCCCATTGGCGCAAGCGCTGAACTGGCTAGTCGCGCCAAGGCCAAAAGATCAATTTTTAGGGTTTTTCCAAGGAAATTTTCTTCAAAGGAATGATGGTCCTTTTCAAGGGGGATGCCATGAAAGTGATTTCAGGTTATGTCACTACTCATAGGTCATGGAAAAGGCCCTCCAATGTGCGATATGGGGGATTGCAGGGACGGTGACAAATTACTGTGTAACAACTTTGCTTAAGAAATATGTACTAACCCTATTCATGTGTTGGACTTTGATGCAATACATATGAAAGAAAACAAATAATTTATTACTGAACCTTTGGCAATCATTAAAATCAAGCTATAACATTGGCATACTTTATTGTATCAAGGTCCATTGGTAGCACTACTTAGAAGATTATGATGCTTAGGAATTAGAATTAAAAAAAAAAAAAAAAAAAATTACCCTCGTTTTTTTTAATGTTGATATGGTTCTAAGCTCTATCCCTTATTATTAGGGGAGGGTTGTAACACCTTGATGTTGTTTTTATGATTTTAATTTTAGTTTTTAGGATATGGTGTTCTATACTGACGATACTCTTTTTGTTTGTTGTTATTGATGACTTCCTATCATAGATAATGACATTTATTGGTTTCCCTAATTTGTGATAAACACTAGTGTTTTCTTATTGATGATTTATTTGACATTAAATGTTCTTGATAATGATCATGAAATAGTAATGATATTTGCTAATGATTTAATGTTCTTAGTGATGATCTGGTTGATATTATATATACTTGTTGGATGGCATGTCGATTAATGTAATTCATGATCATGATGTTATGGATTTATGATTATAATGTTGCATATATATTGGTATATTGGAAGAGATAATCTATTTTAGGTTGAAACACTATGGAAAAATGGTGAAATGCTCTCATGGCAAAAACTTATGTCTCAATGAGGATGACCATCATATCCCAAAGCTTAGGAAGCCATGGGGAAGGGGAAAATTTGTGAAAATTACTATCAAAGTTAACTCAAGTAAAAATGGTAAATGGAAAGAGCATAAACTTACTTTTATCTTTTTCTTGACACTTGTAAATTCACCCTCAAGCCCATTGATGGGAATAACTCACTCATGAAGATATGTTTTGAAATTTTACCATTGATGTGATAGAACTTGTGATTATAATTTGGCACTTGCATGACCAAAAAATTGGTTGTTATAACCTGGTATTGAGTGCTTAAAGAGGTTAGGCATGTATATCCATTATGGGTTGCTTATGCTCAAATTGTGGATAGCAATTGTTTATTTATTTTAGGCCCATGGATTCCATTTTCATGTGTGATTACATGTATTAAGGTCAAGTGTGGTAGTAAAATCCTTATAGAGGGAAGCCAATATTGAGTGTGGTTGCAATCACCAAGGGAAAGGGTGGTAGTAACACTCCTATGCACCATAATTTTAGGTTTTGGGAGTGTTGTAGTCCAAGAAACTCTCCACCACACTGTGGTTGATCAACTTTGAGTCTAATATATGATATTGTGTTGGGAATTGTGAATTGATTACAAAGACATTATGTGTGTGTTACAGGTCAATTTGTCACATTCACTCAAATGGCTTGGAAATTAGATCAATCAACATTCTTAACACCTTGTCATTATCCCTTTGCAATGCCTCAAGCATTAATTCTCCAAAAATTCCAAGAATTTGGGTTTATCAGCTTAAAAATTCATTTTTGGGCCCATCACACCTATCTTCTATGCCACCTACAATGGTTGCATGTTTCATAACTAGGCACTTGCATTGACCAACACAGGTTGCCTTTGCTACAGGTGCAATGGTTCTAGAATTTCGGGAAAAATAAAAAATAATTACGAAACTTCTCTTTCTATAAGCTTCTAAGGTGGTTTTAACCATTTAGTATTGATTGAGATCTTGAATTCCTATATTAGAGGTCTCACCTCTTATCCTTAGAGGTTATCAACCCTCATATGTGGATCTAAGTCCTACATTGGTAAAACTAAAACTACCCTATTTTCCCTATAAAATCAATGCCTTCCATAGAGTCCAGGTTTGATTTTGGAGACTCTTAGTTATGCCTTGATGGTGTTTCTTTTTACCTAAGTATCCATTACCATCCTTGAGTTGCGATTGAAGTCTTGATTTTGGCTAAGGAAGGACAAGTTTGGTGGGAGACATCTACATAGTCAAGGACTGGAAAAGGGTCATAATCTTATCCTACATTTCATTAATACAAAAAGCTTTGTTTTCCTATACTTGTGTCTATTTGATGCTTATGCATTTCAGTGCTCTCTTGACTCGTTGATTAGAGATATTAGTATATGTTAGGTATATCTCGTAGTTCTCTTGCTTGTTGTAATTGTTTTGCAGGTCCCATTTATAGTAATTGGAGCTAAAGTTAAAGTTTACAAGCCAAGAGAAGATGCGGACTTCTGTTGGACTCTAGGTAGGATTTCTCCTCCATTTTCTAATTTCTATAAGGAAAACACGAGTGTTTTGTTCATATTGTTTATAAAGTAGACCACTGGATCTAGGGGATTCACTTCTATCCACAAAAGACAAATTTCCACATAACGGTGTGCCCTAAACTTCCCCACCTCATTGAGCTCGATCCCTGCTCAAGGGGGGGACACCTATGAAATTGGTTGCATTAGTTTGATGGAAAATCAATACTTGGGTGGAATTCCCCATCCTGTTAATTTAAGTTTGGTATGTAACTAATAGTGGAATCTCTTACCATTTGGAAAAGTAGGTTCATGTTTTCTTTAATGCATAAGATTTTTACATCAATGTTTCACACTAAGTCCACTCCTCTTCTAACTAATTCCATTCTTTGCTTCATAAAATCACGTGTGTCATGGAAAAACGTATTCATCAAAGAAACCATGGCCTTTGTTGCATATCTTAGAATATTAAAGTGATATCATATTAAGAAGTGGTAATGGTTAGCTCACAAGTCTCTTCTTTTGATGTTAAGATCAATTGATGTTCCATTTTCTTAAGAGATTGGATTTATATAAAGTATTACATGATTATATACTATCTTCTATCATAAACTATCACGGCAAGGTTTTCATGTGATATAGTGGTGTACTTCAAAGGGTCTTCATGTGATATAGTGGTCTTCTTCAAGTGGAAAATGGAAGGTAAAAACATTGAATTCCTTGTGAATTATTTTCAAATTACTTTGCACACATGAAGTATAAAGTACTAACATCTTAAAACATTATCTAACACAGTGAATTCATGATATGAAAATGTCATTGATTGATGTGGCATGTGATATCTAAGTGGTTGCCGGTGATCCATCCCATTTTTAGATCCATAGAAAATGTGTTATTGATGTTCATGGATTTTTTACCATGTTTGATTCTCTTTAGTCAAACACACTCCATGATAATTAGAATTAGAATATGATAGAGATGGTACTAACACACCCAAAGTATTTTAATCTATTTACTCATCAACAACCTACCACTTACCACTTGGCTTGCACCTTAAAATATCATTGGCTACGTGCTACATAGAGTACTTAAAAAAAGAAGTGCATCGTGAGATAGGCATGACGTTGGTTCCTATCTATATATATAAATTTGAGTTATTTTCTTACTTAGTCCTCCAACTTGTGAGTCTACAATGGTTTAAGTACTTGTGCGCTTTATGAGGATAGCGTGGTTGAAATTTTGATTATGTAGAATAGTGCAATACCGTAAATAGTGTAATAAGACAAGGAAAATAAGCAGATTACTCCTAGGCGTTTTTAGGATTTGATTTGTTATGGGAAATATGTTTTACTTTTTAATGTGGATAGTGGGTATTAAAATGGAGTGAAAATCAAAGTGATAATAATCATTTATATATATTTATTTTTATTTTTTTAATATATATATATATATATATGAATTTGAAAATGTGAATTTATGTAGTTTTAATTTTCATATTTTCTAATTTATTAGGCTGGAGAGATAAGTAACTTGTGTTATTATTTTTGTAGGTTTCCGATTTACTTTTTATTATTACATATTATTATTATTTTTTATATCAACATCAATGTCTTATTGAATATGTTATTGATAAGGAAGCTTATCACTTTTTTACGCTTTATTTTTTCATTCATATGGTTATGCTTATTGGCTCTCTTAGTATGTAAAAGTTATGATTTTTCTACACTTTTTTGACTTACATATTTATAATCTTTGATCATTCAATTTATGTGTTTTTGATCCTATGGAATTTAAAAGAGATATACATTGCAATTGCAAAAGAGGTTTACACAATATATATAAGGTGTAGATAATTGCTTTCTCTTAAATTTTGTCATTAGCAATAATTGTGTTTAGATCAAGAATGAATATATCATCGGTCTAAGTTATCTTAGGGATTAACCTTATCATCACATACTAATCAACAAAGAATGGAGATTAACCATCTCATATCTCATAACCAATATTATATAAGCTATGTAACAAGAATTCCAAATTGAAATACCAATTCATTTTCTTATATATAATCAATTATAAGATTTGTGGTGTATATTATTGTATATTTAAAAGACCTTACACTCTAAGATATTGGATTCCTTATGCAAAATAAAAACTGTGCTTCCCTTTTTAGGAGACACAAAGAGAGCTTGTGCAACACCAGATTGCGGAGTTGTGGAAGATCGCAGTATCATAATTAGATTTATTGGCATAAATCCCCTCTCACAAGAAATGATAGAATATACAATTTCTTCAACATACAATCATGCCTGATCTCTGGAAAAGGCCAAGAAATCATTCTCAAATGTGTATTTGTTGGTGCAGTGATGTAACAATGCGGTTACAAACATGTACAAGGGCAAGATGGTGATGACTGAAGTTGAACACTAAAAATTCCTTTGCCATGTAGAGTTAAGTTGATGATCCAGACTTGCGAGCCAGTCCCTATTACAAATGTGGTCGCCATTGTTGGGGCTAACCCTAGCCACATCATTGCAAATTTCACATATACCTATGGTGTTATGGTTGTTGCCTCTGTCACGACCAAGCCTCGATCTCACACTAATACCCTTGTTCTAGCCTCCA
The DNA here is from genome assembly GCA_034641835.2 of Pinus albicaulis. Lineage (NCBI taxonomy): Eukaryota > Viridiplantae > Streptophyta > Pinopsida > Pinales > Pinaceae > Pinus > Pinus albicaulis. The sequence continues at coordinate 1,042,440,834 of CM076575.1, forward strand.
TCGATGGGGCCATTAGATAATTGCATGTTTATGTAAAAGGAAATGTTCCTGGAGGGTTTGATTTCAATGTCCTTTTCGAATCTATTGACAAATATGCACCTTTAGCGGGAATTAGTTTTCTTTCTCGTGAGGGTTTCAAGAAATCTATCCAGCTTCAAGATTTGGCCAATTAGAGGAGTTCTTATTCTCTTTAGAATATTTCCTACAACTCAGATGAGGGTTTTATCTAAGGTCTAGTAAATATTTCGATCTTTGTACGGCCATTCTCAGGGGGCTCCTTCTACATGTTTGTCAAAGTCTTAGATCTCGTCTCTTCACTCACTACGAGAATCCATAATCGACTATGAATCTCCTCCAGCATTTTTCAGCTCGTATATGGTGGAAGGTAGGTTCAGGACCTTAAATCCCTTATAGAATATGGCATAGACAAGGATGCCTTTATTTCCCTAATCGACACATTGAGAGGTGGAGCCAAAGGATGGGGGGCGCCTTCCTCCTCCCAACCCAAGACTTTTAAGGAAGTCCTAAAGCCAGGGCATTCATCTTTGAACCCTAAAGATCTATCAGGGCCAACATTTTTTATGGATCAGGAAAAGGATACCCCATCTCTTGAAGTGACAAATGTTTTAACCAACTTCGTGGCTACAAATTATGAAAGAAAGGTGATTATTTGTCATTTTAGTGGATTTTGGTCCTCAGAATATACTCGTCGGGAATGGGTACACTCGAACTAGTCACATAACACAGAGTTGTTATTCTACACAAAAGGATTCTTTGTGGTGTTCTTCAAAAATTTGGAGGACCGACAAAAAAAATTTTACCACAGACCCTAGTTTTGGGACTACTTTGGCATATCAATGCAACAATGGTTTCCTGACTTTAATCCTCTTTCTATGACCTCTCCGGAAACTCTAGTATTTAAGGCTTATTAACTTTCCCATCCATTTGAAACATCTATATATCTTAGAAGACATGGGAAATTTAATAAGTCACTTCATCAAAATAGACATTGAAATGCTTTCAAAAGGAATTCTCACATTTTTTGCATATGTGGCGAAGTGGGCCTCAATAAAGGGTTTTTGGATAAAATCCTACTCAAGGGGGGGGGGAGGTGTGGTAAGATTTCTATGCAGTTGTTGGATTATGAAAATATTGTTTTCTAACGCAGGACTTATCAATAGCCCTACCATCTTCAAAATGTAATCCCCTTTTCTCAAGTGGCCTTTTCCCCCTAGATTCGTAGAAAACAAGTCGTGGATAACAAGATCTGAAGGGAGAAAAAGGGTCCAAGAATACTTTAGGTAAAAAGTAGGACCACCCTCTGCAAAAAAGGACATCTACTGCAAAATCAAATCCTTTAGTCTGAGCTCAACCACAAGAGGCACTACCTCATCCCCCACTGGAGGAGACCAATGCTTTAAATGAAAATGAAAGAGACTTAGGCATAATTGTAGCTTCTGCAATGAGTGGGGAAAAGCATACCCACAAGTGAGATCAATCTGATAGAAACAAGGAAATGACAAATATAGAAAAACCTTTAGCAATAAAATTATCTTAAAAAAATGATTTCAATTTTCCTCTTACAATTCCTAATAATTCAATAAAATAAATCGATATCCATAAAAAATAAAAAATCCATAATCAATCTTATACAAAAAATATAGTAAATATAAATTATTATTTTGTATTTATCAATAATAAATAATATTTTGTAATCTAATATTTTGAGACAATAAAAATTAAAAGTATACTTCCCTTTTATTATAACATTTACCCAAATAAAACCAATTTCGAACTTTTTTTTCGCTGCACTGAGGGATGTTGCACGTCCACCCTGCTGCTTAACTGCACACACCTAGGGTTTTCCCTTCACGATTGGGACTGCACGCAGCCAGGGCCTCACGCCCCATGGAGGCTCAGGGATCGCCCCAATCCCCCTCGCCACCCCCTCCTCCGACCACTGAAGCTACCTTCAACTCTCTGCTAGCTTCTTTGCCGAAGAAGAAGAAGTCAGAAGTCGCCAAGTTTGTCAAGAAGCTTGAGGATGTGCCTGAGGTCACCCTTCCTCCTGAGGGTCCGATCTAGGTAGCCTTGTCCCTGGCAGATCGAGCCTTGGTGGGCCAGTTCACGGGCCTTTGGCCCTCTCCAAAAATGACGGAGAACTGGGTTGTCAAGAATTGGGTTCCGCTGATCAAGAACAGTGTAACTTCATACTTCCTGGGAAGAGGCTACTTCCTATTTGATTTCATTACAAAGGAGGACAAAGACTTGATCTTCAGGAATGGTCCCTACTTCATGGGACCTTAGGGCCTCTATCTCAACAAATGGACCCCGGATTTCGATCCAGCTGTGGATGTTCCGACGGCTGTCCTAGTCTGGGTTCGGTTGTTGAATCTCCCAGTGCATTGCTGGAATTGGGACTCCCTAAAACACATTGGCAATGCCTTGGGAAAATTTATCGACAGGGAAAAAAATAAGGATCAATATGACTGCGCACGGATATGCGTTGAAGTCGATCTAGAGGATGGACTCCCGGAGGCAATCAAAATAAATGTCGGCAGCTGGACACATGTGCAAAAGTTAAACTACGAGCAACTCCCTTTCAAGTGTCGTAAATTTCACATCTATGGCCGTTTTTCCAGAGGGTTCCCGAGCAAAGGAGAAGTGGAGAAAGGGAAGGAGGAAGGATGGAACCAATTCAAGCGGTCAAAGACCTCCCACAAAAAATCTAGAGCTCCAAATGGACAAGGCCCTCGGCCGGCCTCCGCCCAAAATGGCCCTTCTCAGAAAAGCCAAGATAACAGGTATGATATCTTAAGCTCTGCTGAAGAGGTTCCTCAGGAGGACAAAATGCAAAAAAAGACCCTAGACAAAGGGACCTCTGCAGGATCAAGGCCAGGAGAAAGTGCCACTGAAAGGCACAAGGAAAAACAAGCAGAAGCCAATGAGGAAGGACAAGACTTGGAGGAATCAGAGGAGGAAGGGGAAATAGGAGATTCACAAATATCGATCAGAAGATCGACAAGAGGCCGCAAGTCTGCTCGTGAAACCTACAAAGACAAGCTTCAGGGTAGTCAGCCCACTTTGGAGAAACTATTGGCTAAAACCCCTAAGGTGATTAGAAATCAGGCACAAGGCTCCAAGGGGGGCCAACAACAAAAAAGTAAAGGATGAAGGTAGTCTCCTAGAATTGCAGAGGAATGGGGAGCAAAGTGAAAGAAGAAGCCATGAGAAGTCTTTTAAGAATAGAAGCCCCAGATATTCTTCTAGTTCAGGAGAAAAAAATGGAGGACAAAGAGTTTCTCCAAATAAGCAAGAAATTTTGGAATAAAGGCAGTGGAAAAGTCGTCTCTGCTCGGGGAGCCTCTGGGGGACTGGGCTCTCTCTGGAATAAATCCAAGTTTGTATTGGTCACATAGATACTCAATACTCATTGGTTGTTTTTGAAGCTCCAACACGTGGACTCGATGGAGGCATTTTGTCTCTTCAATGTCTATGTCCCAGTAAATGCAGGGGAGAAAAAGGCCAGTTGGGACTCCATCAGACAACTGTAGGAATCAGAGAATCTGGAAAATACAATAGTTGCTGGAGACCTAAACCTCATCTTGAATGCAGATGAAAAGCGAGGGGGCAACATTATTAGGGACCCGGCAAGGGAGTGGGTGGAGGACCTCAAGCAGGACTGGGATCTGCTCGAAATCTCTCCCTCTAATGGTAAGTACACTTGGTATAATAAAAGAATAGGTCCCAGGCACATAGCCGCAAGGCTTGAAAAATTTCTTGTTCAGAGTTCCTTTCTTCTTCTGGGTCTTGAGGTTAGAATGCACATCCTTCCTTGCAGTGTTTCAGACCACAAGCCTATCAAGCTTGAGTTGCTGGCTCATAATGATCTTGGCCCTATCCCCTTCAAATTCAGTCCTTTATGGGTCAAGAACCCAGATTTTCAGAATCTGGTTAAGGATTGTTGGAAAATGCCAGCGAAGGGCTCCCCCTTCTTCATCTGGGAGGAAAAGTTCAGAAGGCTAAAAGCGGTTTTGAAAACATGGGCCAAATCCCTCCCCAATCCCACAAAGGAGAGAAAGCTGGCCCAAGACCGCCTCGAACTTCACCACGCCCAAAATGAAGAGGCAGATATTACAAGAGAGGTGCTAGACAAGGAGGCAGAACTTCAACAAAATTTCCACAAGGCTTGCCTCATGGAGGAATAATATTGGAGACAAAAGTCTCATAGTCTATGGCTTAAAGCGAGAGACAGAAATTCTGCTTTCTTTCATAAACAAGCTCAAGCTAGAAAGTGTTTCAACTCCATTGCAGAAATTAAGGAAGAGACCTCTACTCACAAGGATTTTCTGAGTATTAAGAAAGTAGCTTTCACTCACTTTAAAAACCTTTATAGTGAAGAAGGAGTGACGGATCCAAACTCCAAATTCCTGGGGGCGGTTCCTTCTAAGATCTCCCTCACGATGAATCAGCAGCTTGAAGCTAAGATCACCATAAAAGAAATACAGGATGCTCTCTTTGAAATGGAGCCCGGAAAAGCCCCCGGCCCGGATGGTTTTACTGCAAAATTCCTCCAATCCTGTTGGCAAATTGTGGAAAAGGACCTGCACAAAATGATTTTGAAATCCCAAAATTGCCAGAAAATAGGAGGCAGCACTAATTCCACCTTCCTTGCTCTCATTCCCAAGGAAAAGGGTGCTAATGCTTTCAACAGGTTTCGCCCCATTTCTCTTTGTAACATTGGCTACAAATTTATCACCAAAGTGATTGCCAACAGACTTAAAGGAATTCTCCCTGCTATCATCCCGGAGAACCAAGGCGGGTTTGTTCAAGGGAGACAGATTGTGGATAACTTCATCCTAGTTCAAGAAGTGATACATTCAAGCCTGCATTGAAAAGAGAAAGGTATGGTGATCAAACTCGACTTGGAAAATTATTTCGATCGTGTTAGACTCAGTTTTCTTTGGGAAGTCATGCACAAATTCGGGTTTGGGCTAAATTTCATCAAATGGATTCGGGCTTGTGTTGCCGAACCATGGATTGCTCCCTTGGTGAATGGGAGAGCAGCAAATTTCTTCAAAGTAACAAGAGGACTTAGGTAGGGTTGTCCCCTTTCCCCACTTCTTTTTGTCCTCCATGTCTATGTCCTGAGTTTTTATTTAGATCAGAAGCTGGATGATCAAGAGATTCTGGGTCTCAACATAGCTAGAGGTGTAAAAAATGTAAACCATGCCATGTTTGTCGATGACACTCTTCTACTTGGGGCTGCCTCTGTTCGCTCAGCCTCAAGGTTCAAGGAAGTGTTGGAGGACTATGGTGAAGCTACAGGAATCATTTTAAACAAGGGGAAATGCCATATCTACTATTGGAACATCTCTGTCAGGCTTCTAAATGCCATCTCCAAAACATTGGGCTTCACCGCCTCTTCCAATTGGTCTTCCTTAAATTATCTAGGCCTCCCTATCTTTCATAAACTAGCCTACAACAAAGATTGGCTCCCTCTGCTTGACAAATTTAAGGCTAAAATCCAAGCTTGGGGATTTTCTTGGCTTAATCTTGCAGGAAAATATGTTCTCATTAAAGTCGTCCTCAATAGCCTCCCTATTTTAAAATTCTTTATTATGTTAGCTCCCTCAGGCATCCTTAGGAAGATGGAGGCTCTTATCCGCAAATTCTTTTGGAAAGGAGGCAATCAAAACGAAAGGAGAATCCCTTTGGTAAGTTGGGATAAATTCTGCAAGCCTATGATTGAAGGAGGTCTGAATTTTAAAGATTTCAGCACCCAAAACATTGCCATGGGAGCCAAGATATTTTGGAAAATTATTGCTGCACACCCTGGCTAGGCACAAAGAGCTCTCTGGAAGAAATATTTCACAAGAATGAGGAAAATTTGTCTGGACAAATCCATCTCCAACTGTGGATCTCATCTTTTAAAATTTTGTGCCAACGCAATTCCGCTGATTAAAGACCATGCGTTATGGATACCTGGAAATGGCAGGCAGATAAACCTCTAGGATGATTGTATAATGAATCAACCTCCTTTGTCGAATACCAGCTCCTTCCATGTGCTGCATTCATGGATGTCTGACGCTGGTTACAATTCATTGTGGGACATTTCGATGTGGTCTGGCAGCACTTGGCAATGTTGGAATCTACCGATCGTTCCACCTGAGCTGTCAAAAGACTGTGATACCCTTCTCTCTCTACTGAACGGGAAGGCTCCTCTTCATGCTGGGAAGCACGAAGCTCGGGGCTGGGGATTAAAGTATGGTAGTTACATAGTTGCGCATGGTTATAAATGTTTGCTAGAGCGCCCTTATGTCCCGCCAGATCCTGCTGTGTGGAAGGGCCTATGGAGCCATAAGTCCATACCCAAGGTCGATTTCTTCTGTTGGCTGCTGTGCCATAAAGGAATTCTCACTGAGGAAAGATTAATGAATAAAGGCTTCTTCGAGCCTTCAAGATGCCGATTGTGTTGCGATAGCGAAGAGAATTCCCAACACCTGATGTTGGAATGCAAATACATAGCAGAAATCTGGTAGGATCTACCGAGCCTCTGGAAAAATGAGTTTATCCTTCCTACAACTATCTCTGCCCTGTTTGCAAACTGGTTGAACTGTTATCCAGGAGCATTTCCAAAAAACGAAAGCTTTAAGGTTGCTTGGCTTTCTTTGCCAAAATTTATCTGCTGGCTAATCTGGCTTGAGAAGAATATGAGAGTTTTCAGAGATAAAAGACAAAATGTGAAATTCATCATAGTCAAGATCAAATGCCAATTGAAAGAAAGTCTCGGGGATCAATTAACGGATTCGAATCTAAGCCAGCAGGGCTTGGACTGGGGCGCATTGATGGATCTGAAGTTTTCTGGAGTTATAAGACAAAACAAGGAAAAAAAAGAATGGAAATTCAGAGGGAATGAGAAAGAACTTTTAGAATGGCTCTCCAAGCAATCCAGACACACCTTGTTCTTTGACGGGGCAACAAAAGGAAACCCCAAAAATGCTGGGGCAGGAGGAGTTATTAAGAACAAAGAAGGCAGAAACGTGACCAATTTTTCTTGGGGACTAGGCCAAACCACAAGTACTCAAGCTGAAGCATTGGCCCTTCTTCAAGGCCTCAAGAAAGTCAAGGCCCTTGGAATAAAAGAGGTAAATGTAATCGGAGACTCTCAGACCATCATAAAAGTCTTAGTGGAGAATTCTTCTCCTGCTGATCTCAGATTTGCTAGAGTGGTGACAAGAATCAAAATTTTGGTGAAATCCTTTCAGACTGTGCACTTTTTTCATGTGTTGAGGGAGAATAATAAGGAAGCTAACTCTGAAGCCAATAGAGCAGTGCTCCTGGCAGCTGGCACTCTATCAAGAGATAGGGTCGAGGAATGGGACTCCATTCTGTAAACTATTGTTCTCGTGTTTTACTGCATTTTACTAAATCAGTTTGTTTGTGTCCACAAGATAGGGAAAATAACGGAGATAGATTCTCTAGTACTATGTAAGAAACATCAGCTCCCAAATATTGGGGCCTTTGAACTACTGGCGGAAGAGAATTCCTGGGCTTTGCTCGTATTATTGTAATCGGTTGAAAGGCATTTTCACCATAGATATAATATAAACCCATACCCGTTCTTGTTAAAAAATAAAAATAAAAATAAAAAAAAAAAAATAAAAACATTTACCCAATACCAAAAAAATATAAGATACCCCATATCCTACTTGACAAGAATCTCTTATCTTAATTTTAACAAGGGAGCACTGTCGTAGCGGTAGTCCCTGCCGGTAGAGGGGTTGGGTTCCTTGGTTAAAAGTGCTGGATAAACTCTTGTGTGAATTTATATACAAATCAGCACACCAAAATCCAAAAAATCCCATGCATAAGCTACTGGTTTTTAATTTGTTTTTTATTTAATTTATACCATCAAGTTCTACTGGAAAAGTTCTACTAGAATCAGTGGTTATTGGTCTTATTCCACTATAGTAGTTTGTTTTCTTTTAAATTAATGTTTAAGACTTCTGAAAGCAGAGTTTTGATGTATAGATGTATATATGTAGTTTTTTGTCCTTTAAATTATTGTTTAAGACTTCTGAAAGTAGATTTTTGATGTATATCTGCTGTGAGTACCCCTGCATCATTTTTCTTAACAAAATATCGCCACAAAAACAAAAATTAATAACAAGCCTGTAGAAAAACTGGTAATGAATATAGGGATAATTGGGAAGGACTAATGAATTAAAAACAAAATAAACCTTTGTTTCCAAAATCCATCCCGCACAATGTTTTATGGCAACGACACCATCAAATTTGAGCAATACACTCGTCAAGTTTGTTCATGGAGGTGAAGATTTGGGTTTGCCTAGATTACTAAAGCTAGATCATTGCAAGAATGTTTAAATTTTGTTTTCCTTCGATGACCACAACTTTTCCTTCTGCCAGATACATTGAAATAGCTTCAAAAAAAAAGGAGAGTACAAAAGGTTTCAACAATCAGCAATTTCAAGCTTTGGATGGAAAGAAACACCTGGAGATAGAAAAGAAACTAATTCTTCCAAGTTATGTAGGTGTCTGATTTTTGAAGTGGTAGCAGTTAGCTACAATGTAATAACAACTTTGAGAGAGCATCATCAAAGGAATATTATTACTCGTAGGTATAAAGAAGAGGACTGGAGGATGAGAGATACTGACAAGTAGCGAAAGAAAAATAAAGCAAGACAATGAAGCTCAGAAGAGACCGAGAAAAACATATTGACCCGCCTTAAAAGAGTTCTTCTCTTTGTTCATGGCCAAACTTCGATATGCGCTTGAAACCCGTTTATCTCTCTTGTGAACATATGGATGGATGGCTCCAATATTTCAATAAATTTCAACGTCTATATGCAAGTTTAGACCAAAAAAATAGCATTGGTTGTTGTTCGTTGTAACCCAATTTCATTGCAATCAATGTCTTCTAGTTTAAACAGTTGTCCGCCCACTTGCTGGTGTTTCTTTACCTTGGTACGTGCGGCTGGTATCTCTGCAGGTGAGTCATCCTGGTAATTGTCCAGTGGTTATGGCCTCCTGGGAGTTGGCAGGTGCATACTAAATGCGGGTCTCGTGTCTGGAAGCGTGTATAGTAAGTGGAGATGGGATAAAGGGAGAATGGATTGTATGCGACTGAATTTGGAATAATATAATAACTCAATTGAATAACCACTCAGGCAGAGGAAATCCCCTTTTCCAATCAACAATACGAGCAACTCTATTCGAACATTCTTCATGAAATTTCCTCAATAAAAAATTCAACCAACCCATGTAACTATTTTTAATCCTTGCCCAAACTCTCTAAATGAGTTTTTACTCATAGCACAATAGTTTTATGCAAGGAATTGAAGTCCTGAGTAGAACCCAATTCACTGATTATCAATAGAAGATCAATGACCTCCTCCAATAGAACAAAACCCCACATTTATGGCAAATAATTAAGGACCTATGACCTATGGTATCCGCAGAATTATCATAGTATGAAGTATAGAGACTGAGCTTGCTGGTGGAGGAAACGCTTCCAAGGAATGTGAGAAGCGGAACAGGCATATGACCTTTTAGAAGGAAAAACACATAGTGATAGGCTCTTTGCGAAAGGAAAAACGCATTTGGTGAGAGATGGAAAGGGTGAAGGCCCCTGGTGAAAGGCTTCTAGCTAGAGGTAGAATGGAGAGATAAGGGCATCTTCTTCATTTGAAAGGTGAAAGGAAAAGGCTACATTTTCATGTGGGTTTTTTTAAACACACCTGATTTGTGGATGTGAGCGACATTCGTGAATCCCAACTTTTCCACCTTCTGTCTCTTGTACGAGGCCTTTCCTCCTTTGATCTCCTATGGTATTGTACCAAGCCAACGAGCTATCGGCTATGAAGATACCAACCGGCCTAGTTTGTGAGCCCAATAGCCTTGAACCTTTAGCATAGGGCTTCTCACCTTATTTTATTTATTTGAACCTTTTTCCAGGAGGTAAGTGATATGTATGCAGGTGGATCAACTTCAACCAGGACTGGTTAAAATGCATCTGCACATACATGAATAAAGCTTTGGCTAGATAGTGGGTGGGTGGTATAATATGATATAATGGGTAAGCACCTCCTTTGGTTAGTGTGTTGTTTGTGCTATGGCTTCATGAGATGGAATTTGTCTTTAAAAAAAAATGCCACCCTGCAGGACTGTCGAGACATATGGCATCTGCTGCCAGAAATGGTGTCTGTTGTATGCGACACCAATCATCCATATAAATATTTGCATACAACAAAATTTTACCCAACTAGGGACTTTGTCTACTTTGGATAAAATGAAGCTCGGACAATATGTTGTCTGGAAAATGAACTTTGGATAAAATGAAGCACAGACTAATAATAAGTTGTGTGGACAATGAACTTTGGATAAAATGAAGCACATACTAATAAGTTGTATAGACTTTGGATAAAATAAGTTCGTCACAGTAAGCCTGCAATAATAGGTCCAACTTTTTATAATAAAAAACTTTGGCTAAAAATTAGATGGATGAGAATAGCGAGTATACAAGCTTGATTAAACAGTGTTTAAGCAAAAAAAAATTGATCAACTAAAGATTTAATTCAATGTCAACGATCTACCGATCATTATAATCCTAAGACAGGGACTAAAAAAGAACTCAATATCAAATCTCATATATAATCAAAGAAACACTCAATATCAAATCTCATTTATAATCCATAACATAATTTTCATATACAAAATATTTATTATTTCATATTACTTACTTCTTTAACCTCAATTTTTTTTAAATTATTAGACTTATATTCTAATAAATATTTAGTTAAACTCAATGTTACATAATGTACTTGTTATGTTTTATTTTCTTTTTCTTTTTTAAAACAAGTTTTCATGCACTTCTCCCTTTTTTGGGTTATTTAACCTCTCTTCCTTTTTTTTATTTTTCTTATTTTCAAAATTTTTTAAATAAATTTGTTTTTATTTTTCTTATTTTCTAATTTTTTTTAATATTAAAAATTAAATCATAAAATATTAATTTTATTAAGCTTAAGATATTGAAAATTATGAAAAGTAAAATTTAATCCATACATAAATGATGTGTTATTTATTTATTATCCTCTGCAGTAGGTATAACATATTAGGTAATGTGTTAATCATTTATTAATTAATTAGTTGACGAAAAATATAACAACAATTTACAATTTACAAGGTTAACTTTATAAATTAAATTAGTTTATTTTTTATTTTATTTATTTCTATTGTGATTGGTTGAATGGATTTCTCTCTTATTATATAATGATGAAAGTCGTCGTTGGATCGTATATATTTGGTCTCAATCGAGCAGAAGAACAAAGATTGATATGATCTGACATTGCCTTGAGTAGAAGAATGATGGATCTGGCAAATTAAATTTATGTCTCAAATACTGCAATTTCCTATCGTATAGGAAAGTTGGGTGGGTGCCATCCCATCAACGTTATGGTTAGGAGCTAGCCATGAGTGTTTCTATCTATAGTATCATTGTTAATCTAATTATCTATTTACAAGTTGTTCTCATGATTTGTGTCGATGAAGCAATAAATCTTATAATATTTTATTCATGCTTTCCCAGCCACATAAAAAACATATATAAGGTAAAAAAGTTGTGCCCTAACCTACACATATTATACAGATAGCATAGTGATTAAAATAAATGTGCATTTATTCATTGGAAACAACTATTGATGGGGTATACTCCAAAAGCAAACATAAATGTGCTCATAAAGGTTCCACTCTTTTATTTTTTTGGTATTTATCAAAACAAATCTAAATTATAATATATTAATATCATCATTTATATTTATCTTTACATTTACATTTTGAATTTTTTTAACTTTTATTTTTAATATTTCAAAATAAAAATAATTATTTTGAAATTTATATATTTTTAAAATCAATTATAGTTATTGAAAATATTTATGGAAATAGATTTTTATATTTCATGCTATGTGAGAGATTAATAAGACATTATTATTGTAGTTGGGTAGGATTGGATTCTCATCCCCATAATGCGAATTACAAATAACAAAATACCTCAATTTACCAATGAGTGTAAAATCTAAATTGACATTCTAAACCTTAACACTAACTTGAAATCAATACTTTTACTTTAATTTAACTATATTTAAACTAAGCAGCAGGGCTAGCTACTATGTAGCACTTGTTATAATTTCAATGTTTTGTAAATTTAAATTTATTTATAATTAATTATATTGAGAGTAATGGAGAAGTGTTGTACAACTTAATATGTAAAAGATGTTATATGAAATGTTATGTAAACCAAAAAGAAATTTATTTATGTACATATGTACATTACAATATTTTAAAAAAATATATTTTTTAATACGAAAGTATTGATATATGACATGAAATTAGATGATTAAAAAAATTAAACCTTAAAAAATTTGGCTTATCTTTATGCTTAATAGATTTGGATTAAATATAGAAATAAAATAATAACAATAAAAGTAATTTAATTTTAAATTCATGACCAAGCGAGACACCCCTTGTTTGAGGGACAAGAAAACCACTTTCCTATAGCAAATTGACTACTAAAGTCCATGAAGGTATATGTCAAGTTGATAGCTTGAGTGGTTGGGAACATGATTTATTCTTCTATCCACTAGCATCAATTCCAAGGGGCATGTTGTGATACACCTTGAAGAGTAGGCACCCTCATTAATGTGATGCCTTGGCTCATTTAATTTATGCATGAAATGATGTGTTATCTTTTCATTGTAATTTCAATGTTTTGTAAATTTAAATTTATTTATAATTAATTATATTCAGAGTAATGAGAAGGTGTTGTACAACTTAATAATACGAAAGATGCTATCACGTAATGTTATGTTATGTAACCCAAAAATAAAACTATTTATGTACATCTACATATGACAATATTTAAAAAATAAACTAGCATAAAATCATCATAAACTTTCATCTACAAATATTGAAAGAATCATTTTTTTTTTAAGGTGCAAACTCTTCTTATAATTTAATACAAAGGAATTAATAGATGACATGGAATTAAATGATTACAAATTTAAACCTTAAGAAATTTTATCTATCTTTATGTTTAATAGATTTGGATTAAAGATATAAATAAAATAATAATAATAGTAGCAATTTAATTTTAAAGTCACAACCAAGCGAGACACCAAATTAATGTGTGGAGACCCCTTTATTTGTGGGACAAGAGATCCACCTTCGTGTAGCAATTTGACTACTAAAGTCTAGGAAGGTATATGTCCCAGGTTGGTAGTCGAGTGGTTGGGAGCACAATTTGTTCTCCCATCCACTCGAGTACAATTCAAAAGGGCATGTTTGGCCCATTGTGATATGACTCAAAGAGTAGGCACTCCCACCAATGCAATGTCTTGGTTCTGGCCAAGTCATAAGCTATTGGTATATCTGACTTGTGGGTTGTTGGATATACTCTTGGTGTTATAATGTTGAAAATGCAGAAAAAAAGTCTCAATTTTGATTTTTGCCTTAATCAAATTGAGAAAATTTGAATTTCCACATAGCAGTTGTCACTCAGTTAAGAACACTCAATTCAAGTTAATGAGTTGAAGTTCAGTTTGCTTGAGTTAATTCCTAAAAAATAGGAGTCTAGACAAGTTAATCCAAGGTAGGGACATGAAGTCCAGTTGTGTGTAGTGGGTTCCTAACCTAAATTTTAGGAGCCTAGGTTGAGTTAATTTTATTTGTAGAAATTTAATTCAGTTAAATTGAGTTATGGTCAGTTGAATTAGTTCTAACTGTTGGAGGAACTAGTGGAAGGTTAATTTGTGGAAGTGGAACTTCAACCACACCCAACGATCATCCAGATAACTAATCAATCAACCTAAATTAACTCGTGTATGCAGAGAATTCGAGTTACCCAGTTGAGATGGAGATTTCAAGGTAGTGTACTATCAGTTGTAGACTATTCCAAAGTGTACATATGGTGCATGCAGTCAGAGGAAGGACCTAGAAGAATTGTGCAATCCAGATGAGGGAAATAATTAATTAATAGGGCCCTAATTCCCAGAGGAACAACACTAGGAATTACGAACTTGGAGGGCTTGAAAATTGGTTAACTGTTGGCCAGATTTAGTTAGTCTCGCAAAGGGATAGATTATACACTTGCAGGGTGTGCTCAGGATTGCGCAAGCATATGTATTTCATCTATATTCTCTAATCAATGCAATATAGATATTAAGGGTTTGAGCAATTGCTTTCCCCTAGATAAATCCATGTGCATGTGAAATATTTCCTTTTACATGTCTATGATTCTTATTCTACATGGTGAATTAACTTCTACAGATTAGTAGAGTAGCATCATGTCTTGTGAATTAGCAAATTTAATAATGAGCAATATTGAATCTACACTTAATTTCTACATGGTGTGAGAGCTAGAATCATTGTAGAGTAGATATTCTGAAGTTGTCATTGCAAGAGATTCGAATTTGAAGATCAGTGTTGCAAGTTTTCTTTGGGATTGAGAAGATGGATTTCAATGGACTAAGGCTCGAGTATTCCCTTGAGGGAAGCTCAAATTATGTTGCATGGAAGTATCACATGAAGGCAGTGTTGGAAGATAATAGGATTGAAGGAATTCATTGATAATGATATTCTGAAACCAACAATATTAGATGCTAAGGATCTATCAGAATGGAAGAAGTGTGTTTCCAGGGTGAGGATAATCATATTGTAGGGAGTATGACACCATATTGTCTCAAATATCCATGGGAAAGAGACTCTGTATGCAATGTGGCAAGAACTGGCAGATTAGTTCCATAATATTAGTGACCACAAGAAGCTGGCACTTAAGGACAAACTTTGAAATATCAAGATGTAGAATAAGGAGACTATTCCGCAATACCTGAGTAGGTTCACACAATTTCATGTTGAGCTTGGTCAATTTGGTGTTACGGTTGCAGAAGATGATTTGGTAAGCCTAACCCTTTTAGGCCTTCCCAAGAGCTAGCAAAGCTAACAAGATTTAGTGAATGGGAGGGAGAAACTACCAAATTGGAAGTGCCTATGGTCCCACTTGGTTTAGGAGGAAATAAGG
Organism: Pinus albicaulis; assembly: GCA_034641835.2. NCBI lineage: Eukaryota > Viridiplantae > Streptophyta > Pinopsida > Pinales > Pinaceae > Pinus > Pinus albicaulis. The sequence continues at coordinate 1,042,455,928 of CM076575.1, forward strand.
CGGAATACCAGAGATGGGACCTCATCCAAAGAAGAGGAAGAGGACTTTGCATTAGTCAACAAAGGAAAGAAATCCAAGGGGAAGAAGTCCCAGGGTGAGGCTAATTCCAACTAAGAGGGCAAGAAGAAAGATGTAGAAATTTTGAATAACTTTTAAATTATTCACCGAGATTATCCTGATCACACACTATTTGAGCTTCATGCATAATACATAACCTCTTCTACTATTGATCATTAATTGCGGAAATATGAACAATCGCATGCGCACATTAAAACCATAAACAATCACACATATAAACATAGTATTTATGGGAAAGCTTAAAGCTAAAAACCCCCAACTATCTGTATATTATAATGATAGATATCATGTAACAATCATTGCACAAAATCCTCACAAGCTCTCAGTACAATCTCCAATTGTTACACACTACACAAGCTCAGATCTAACAAAACACATGCTCCAATCTGCTCCACCTGTTAGCCTGCCTCTACTGCACAATCCAAGATGAATAATGGCCCTGACTGAATTCAAATCCACCTGGTATGCACTGTGCAATCCTCATTGGCCTCTCCATCAATGTGTGGTGCAAACTCATGCACCAGTATAGTCACAAATGATAGTCACACTGCTCTCTCACCTACCTCTCCACTGGTCTCCACTGAAACTGTCCATGCACTGAAGTTAACTGATGTATTCTTTAGTTGATTTATGAGTTTATAATTAGTGAATTAATTAATAATTAATTCACACCACTCTCACTAGTGTATCAATCGGTTAGACTAGATACAACTAGCTCAAATATGTTTAACTCAATTAAACTTAAAACAACTCCATAAACTAATTCAATAACTCCACCAAACTCTGTCACATGAGTTATAACTAAAGTATACATGCAATAGTTCCACTTAACCCTCAGGAATAGAGTAATTCCTTTTTTTATCTCCTGTGCCACATCTGTGCACTTAACTGAAGTGCTCCAAGAGAATAAGATAATGTTTATAATCCAAATATTATTAACAGCTAATAATATTCGACACATCTATTTTTAGACCGGCAATCTAAAAATAGATTAGCCAATATGTATTAAAATAGAAGTCCATATATTTTTTCCGACTTGACCAACCATCCACAAATAGCATCCTACAACTCATAGAACATGATCAATATGTCTAAAAATAGACATAGTCTAAAAATAGACTTTGCGCCAAAAATAGCCTGCAGGCCCACTTAGCGAAGGCGAATCCTTTCCACTAAGCTCATCATCTTGTTGCAATCTCAAAACTCCCTCTCAAAAAGATATGGATTATCTACAACCCCTATCCTGCCTCTCTGGTATTCGAATTTTCTCCTGGTGAGCGCCTTCATCAAGATATCAACATCCTGATCCTCCGTAGGAATGTATGAAAGTAAAATGATCTTCCGCTGCACACAATCTCTGATATGATGATATCGGATGTCAATGTGTTTAGATATATCATGAAATACTGGATTAACCAAGAGTTTGATGCAACTCTGATTATCACAATAAATCACAGTAGGATCCAAGTGTGAACCGAACAACCCGACCAGGATCTTCCTCATCCAAATAGCCTCGCATGCAGCCAAACTCGTTGCCATATACTCGGCCTCTGTGACGAGTGCCACGGATCTGCGCACCTGTGCCAAGAAACTATTGTCGACCGATCACGATCTTTACACGGTCTCTTTAAATAGTTGGGCTCCCTACCCAATGCACTGTCAGAGTGAAGCCTACGGCTTCACCTCATCAGGTTAATACGTACCATAATCCTATCCGATGTGCCTACGAGATATCTCAATACATCCTGCTTCCACAGCCTTCCAAATCCAAAAGAGCTTGGTAGGCTTAACCCTCGCTTGTGAAAGCTGGTTTACCGCATAGCATATGTTAGGTCTTGTATTAACTAAATACATAAGCGACCCCACCAACTGTCTATAAACAATGGCATCCACTACCTCTGCTTAAGTAGCATCCTCCTTCCTCCATCCACCAGGAAGAGGAGTATCAACAGGCTTGCAGCCATGCATGTTGAACTTCTCAAGTATCTCCTGGGCATACTTACCCTGAGAAACAAACAGTCCATCACTGCGCTGCCAAATTTCCAATCCCAGGAAATAATGAAGGAGGCCCAAGTCCTTCATCTCAAACTCTTTTGCAAGATCCTCCTTGCATGAGAGTATCAACAGCTCATCACCTGTCAAAATCAAATCATCTACATAAAGTACAATGATCGGCAACTTACCCTCCACCACAATCTGGTATAGGTTCGGATCCGCCTCACTCTTGGAGAATCCAAGTCCAGTGAAATAACTGTCTATCCGTGTGTACCAAGCACAAGGTGCTTGTTTCAACCCATATAGCGCTCTCTTGAGCCTGCACACATGCGACTCATTTCTTGAAAGACATTGAAACCTTGAGCTACTAACATTACTCTCACCAATCCTGGTGAGGAATGAGGTCTTCACATCCATCTGATGAATGTGCCACCCCATCTGCACTGAGAGAGCAAGAATCGTCCGTATGGAAGAATACCTTGCGACAAGTGCAAAGGTCTCCTCATAATCGATCCCCTCTATCTGTGAGAAGCCTCGGGAAACAAATCTTGCCTTGTACTTCTCCACACTCTTATCAGTGCACACTTCACTTTGTAGATCCATCTCGAACCCACCACTGATTTCCCTTCCGGCCTTGGGACAATCTCCCATGCACTGTTTCTGACAGTCGAATCATACTCTTCCACCATGGCATCTACCCATGCGGGGTCCTCCACAGCTTCCTCGAAAGAGGATGGCTCTGTCACGATACACTTGCTCATAAGAGCCATGTATCCAGTATACCGGTCAAGTGACTGTCTCTGTCTGTGCTGTGATGTAGGTGCTCCTACAACCTTCTCTGCATCTTGAGCCAGTCGCTCAGCTTCTGTAGTGCGCTTCTGCCCTCTGATGGTTGGCGCTGCATGAGTGGTCTCTTCCACTCCATGAACTTCCTCTTGTGGCTGATCCACATCTTGAAGCTCATCCTTAGGAACTAATAGCTCCTCATCTGCATGCAAGTGTGGCTCCCTCTCAAGCGAACACTTCATGGCTTTCTCCTCTTGAAATTTGATATCCCGTCGCACAACAGTCTTGCGACTGTCTGGAAAATACACACGATAGTTGTGGGGCGTATCAGTGTACCCCACAAATATCCCAACCTCCGCAGTCGGCTCCAGCTTCTTCCTGGCATCCTTCATCACATGAATGTAAACGGGTGAACCAAAAATCCTCAAATGGGAAACCTCGGGCTTCTACCAGAAAATGCCTCTCGGGTGTACTCATGCCAGGTACGTGAGGACAATGGTTACGCACATATATTGCGGTGTTGCCTCAGCCCACAAAGTGTATGGAGTAGGCCACGATCATGCAACATCGCACGTGTAGCACCCACGATCGTTGTTCTTCGCTCGGCTTAACCCCGGATTCTTGTGGGTTATGGTGCTATGAGCTCTACTTCGAATTCGCCATGCTTGTTATAAATTCCTTGAATTCGCCAGAGCTGAATTCACCACCATTGTCTCTCATAAGAGCCTTCACCTACTTCCCCAATTCTTTCTCAGCCAGTGCCTTGAACTCACAGAACTTTGAGTATGTCTCGCTCTTCTTCTGCATGAAGAAGATCCAGCACTTCCGAGAAAAATCATCAACAAAGATCACATAGTACATGTGCTTTGCTGTCGAAGCTACTGAGAAAGGTCCACACACGTCTGTGTGAATTCTCTCAAGGATCGTCGTGGCGCGACTATCCTTCTCGTGAAAGGTGGCTTTCACAAATTTTCCCAAGGTACACCCCTTGCAGCGATCGGCGTTACGAGGTGCCCATAGGAAGCCGGTAAATCTGTTCATGATGTCTTCAAAGCTCCATGGTGAAGGTGGCTGATAAACAGTGCCACAACTGCGCCATCCCAGACTCTCCTCACCCTCCTTGCCTTGCCTTGTTACCTACCATTGCTGTGTATCCATACAGATGATAAAGGCTCTTAACTCGAACCCCTATCCTCCGGGGTCTCATCGGTTGCCTTCTTTGTAGCGGGAAAGCCTTTCCTCGCTAAAGACAACATCACCTCTTGTCTTCTAACATCGCCACGAGATAAGATTCTTCTTCAATCCTGGAACATGCATCACATCCTTGTCTGTGAAGGGTTTGCAGAGACTCCCTCTCAAAGAAATGAGATGCGGAATACGGTCTGCTGTGTCTACCATCATCGCCCATCTTGATGTGCACTCCAAGATATTTCTCATCCAGATCAGTAAACAAATCTCGATCTCTTGTCATGTGAAAAGACGCACCACTATCAAGAAACCACACTGATCCCGTCATACTTGAGACCAAGCATGCGATCAGTGAAAAATCCAGCTCAAACTGCGAGGCTAAGGCCTCTCCAGCTGCAGTCCCAGCAGCCTGCTTATTTTTCTTCTTCTGTGGACAATTAGTGGCGTAATGTCCGTGTTGGTGACAGTGAAAGCACTTCACCTTGGACATGTCATGCTTCTTGCCTTTTGCACCGGACTGAGAAGCTTTCTTGCTCTTCCCCTTCTTTTCTTTGGCAGCCAAAGCACAATTCTCTTCATCGAGTTATTTGATATATATATTCCTGAAGTACTTCGCCTTATCTCCTTTTGCACAAGATCCGACCAAAGTCGCTCCCATCCTGGCAATTTCTCCCGACCATTGACAGAGTCCTGATAGGAATTCCAACTCTTCGGAAGCCCAAGGAGAGCCAAGCTCACCAAGTCTTCATCATCTACAGCCACCCCCACACTTCCCAGCTCATCCCTACATTGGGTGAACTTCGTGAGGTACTTGGGCATACTGTCGCCTTTCTCCATCTTTATGTTTTTGAGTTTATCCTTGAGCGCCAACTTCCTCTGGTCGCTCTTGCTTTGGAATAAATCTGTCAAGGCTTTCCACATCAAGAATGGAGAAGCCTTACCATGAAGGCTGGACACTATGTGATCCTTCACACCCTCCAACAGAATCCTTCGACACTTTGCTGTCTTCTTTTTCCATGCGTCAAGTACGACAACATCAGTAGAAGTAGGTTTTGGAACTTCTGCATCTATGAAATCCTTCAACCCATTGTCATCTAGCACCACCTCCATCCTGTCCTTCCATGCAATATAATTCAAGCTACCCTCAAGGGCATACTCCAATCGCAATCCGTTGAAAGACATCTCAACTTCGACACCAAGAAAAACACTGCTGCAAATTCGAATTCCACCAGCACAAAACTCAACCGCTTCAATGTTTTTGCAATTGGTCCAATGATCAATATCGCTTTGATACCATGTAGAAATTTTGAATAACTGTTAAATTATTCACCGAGATTATCCTGATCACACACTATTTGAGCTTCATGCATAATACATAACCTCTTCTACTATTGATCATTAATTGCGAAAATATAAACAATCGCATGTGCACATTAAAACCATAAACAATCACACATATAAACACAATATTTATGGGAAAGCTTAAAGCTGAAAACCCCCAACTATCTGTATATTATAATGATAGAGATCATGTAAAAATCATTGTACAAACTCCTCACAAGCTCTCAGTACAATCTCCAATTGTTACACACTACATAAGCTCAGATCTAGAAAAACACATGCTCCAATCTGCTCCACCTGTTAGCCTGCCTCTATTGTGCAATCCAAGATGAATAATGGCCCAATATGATTCGAATCCACCTGGTGTGTACTGCGCAATCCTCATTAGCATCTCCATCAATGTGTGGTGCAAACTCATGCACCAATATAGTCACAACTAATAGTCACACTTCTCTTTCACCTACCTCTCCACTGGTCTCCACTGAAACTGTCCATGCACTGAAGTTAACTGATGTATTCTTTAGTTGATTTATGAGTTAATAATTAGTGAATTAATTAATAATTAATTCACACCACTCTCACTAGTGTATCAATCAGTTAGACTAGATACAACTAGCTCAACTATGTTTAACTCAGTTAAACTGAACACAACTCCACCAACTACCTCAATAACTCCACCAAACTCTGTCACATGAGTTCTAACTGAAGTATCCATGCAATAGCTCCACTTAACCCTCGGGAATAGCGTAATTCCTTCTGTCAGCTCCTGTGCCACGTCTGTGCACTTAACTGAAGTGCTCCAAGAGAATAAGATAATGTTTAGAGTCTAAATATTATTAAGAGCTAATAATATTTGACATATCTATTTTTAGATTGGCAATCTAAAAATAGATTCTGCCCAATATGTCTAAAAATAAAAGTCCATCTATTTTTTTCCCGACTTGACCAACCATCCACAAATAGCATCCTGCAACTCATAGAACATGATCCATATGTCTAAAAATAGACATAGTCTAAAAATAGACTTTGCGCCAAAAATAGCCTGCGAGCCCACTTAGTGAAGGCGACTTCTTTTCACTAAGCTCATCATCTTGTTGCAATCTCAACAAAAGACTTGTCCAATATCAAGTACTTTCATTGTAATGAATCTGGGCACTATGCCACAAAGTGTCCACACATGAAGGCAAGCAAGAAGGAGCATGTAGTAGCAGAAACAAGTGAAGCTTTGGCTTCACAACTTGAGCTTCAATTGACTCTTATCGCATGCATGGTGAACACAACGATGGGGAGCACGTGGTACTTGGATAATGATTCCTCGTTCCACATGACGGGGAATAGAGAATTTTTTAGTGACTTGGAGGAGAAATATCTCCATATGAAAATTTATTTTGGAGACGATATAAGGTATAGTGCCACCGAGATTGGTATAGTCACCTTTCATAGGGAGTCAAGATCCCCTCTCAGACTTAAGGATGTGAATTGTTTCATGTCTAAGGAAGAATATTTGTCTCCGTTGCAGTTTTGGAAGACTGTGGTTGCGATGTGATCTTTATCAAAGGAAAGGAATTATTGAGACATATAACCACGGGATAGGTGAAGCAAACCGGGGTTCAAGTCAAGAAACTATATGCACTTGAGGTAGAATATGCATGCAAATCCTTGAGGAGCAAGGAAGAGACTATAGATGTGGTGGTTGAGAAGGAGCATGCTAGACCTCTCAACATGCAACCTCAGAAAAGGCGTCAAGAAGTTGTGGAGCACCCACAAATGGAGAAGCAGAGAGGAGGCAGAGTGGAGACATCAACTAAAGCAGAGACCTCCATCAGGGGGAGAGTTCGATCCAAGTGGGAAGAGGGAGAACATGCATCCATACCTTCAGGTGTGAGGTGGAGCAATGTAGATCCTTAGTCCAAGAGCTGCAAAAATTTAGACAGAGTCCATTGAGGTGTTCTCCTCATGGAACATTACTTTGTCTGTCCCGAGCCCACAATATTCAATAGTAGGAGGATCAATGTCAGTCAGATACTGAGAAATGTAGAGGAGTGTTGAAAACAGAGCAGGAGGCTTAGTAGCAGAGTCAACAACAACACAATTTTTCCAGTATACAATTGCAGATGTTGCAGTTCTAGCAACAACAATGAGAGGTGTTGTAATCAGTATATTCCACAAGTGCAGGATAAGGGTGGTTGATAATCCTTGTCTTGCTGAGAGGGAGTGCTGAAAATGGTGCAAGAAAGTCTCAATTTTGATTTTTTATTTAGTCAAATTGTGAAAATTTGAATTTCCACATCAACAGATAACTTGGAGGAGTTAAATGAGGTAACATAACACTTGTCACTCAATTAAGAACACTCTATTCGAGTTAATGAGTTGAAGTTTAGTTTTCTTGAGTTTATTCCTAAAAAATAGGAGTCTAGCTCAGTTAATTCAAGGTAGGGACATGAAGTTCAGTTATGTGAAGTGGGTTCCTAAATTTTAGGAGTTAGTTGTAGAAAATTAATTCAGTTAAATTAAGTTATGGTCAGTTAAATTAGTTCTATTTGTTGGAGGAACTAGTGGAAGGTCAAGTTGTGGAAGTGGAACTTCAACCACGCTTAGTGATCATCTAGATAACTAATCAATCAACCTAAATTAGCTCATGCATGGAGAGAATTCGAGTTACACAGTTGAGATGGAGATTTCAAGGCAATGTACTATCAGTTGTAGACTATTTTGAAGTGTACAAATGGTGCATGTATTCAGAGGAAGGACCTAAAAGTATTGTGCAATCATGATGAGGGAATTTCCTAAGTAATAGGGGCCTAATTCCCAGAAGAACAACGCATGGAATTAGGAACTTGGAGGGCTTGAAAATTGGCTAAGTGTTGGCCAGAGTCAATCATTCAGGCATAGGGATAGACTATACACTTGCAGGGTGTGCTCAGGCTTTAGAAAGCATATGTATTTCATCTCTATTCTCTGATTAATGCAATATAGATAGCAAGAGGTTTTGAGAAGTTTCTTTCCCCTAGATAAATCTTTGTGCATGTGTGATATTTCCTTTTACATATCTATGATTCTTGTTCTAGATGGTGAATTAACTTTCGTAGATCAGTAGAGTAGCTTCATGTCTTGTGATTTAGCAAATTTCATGAGCATTATTGAATCTACAATTAATTTCTACATATAGTGGCAACCAAAATATTTGATCTTTAGCCTCACTCATATTACTCTAATATGTTACTAATTCACCACGGTTTAAAAATAAATAAATCTACAAAGGGTATACATACTCTATCCCCCTCTAGATTTAAACCTATAACCTCATAGGAGGAAACTCATGTTCATAACCATTAAGACCAATCAAATTATATAAATGATTGTTTATTTTAAATGGAACAACAAAAATGGATAAGACCATTTTATTTTATTATTATTTTAAATTAATAATGTTACAAGTTTAAACATGTCTTTATATTTATTAAGTATTTAAATTCTTATTATAATTTAATATGCACATATATAGTTTTTTCCTTGGAAAAAAATCCTAGAATTTTATTAAGTATAAACAAAAGTACATCCATATATGCTTTTCAACATTCCATCATGGCAATAAAGTGCCTTGTTTTGATGTCAATACATAAACCAACATAAAAAATATATCAATAATATGTATGGTTGATTGTCCAAAAAGATTATGATTAATATAGATAAGAAGAAAAAATTATTTATGGCCAAGGCTAGGGAAGATATTATGTTGTGTTGCCTTCTTTTGTCGCTGTAACCTTCGATATGCCAGTGTCTAGTTCCAAACCAACTTTTGAGAGCTTGTGATAAACCCTACCTCATATATGATTGTTGTGTCAATGAAAGGGTTGCTCCATTCAACAAAGTGAGTGTCGTATTTGACACCAACAACAATGAGGTGGACAATCTCCAAGGGTCTACCCAAATCTAAGTCCCTATTAATGGGTCCTCCGAATAATCTACCAAATCCTCCTCCATCTCCTTGAGGATGAGGAGGCCAATCTCTGTGGGATGTGAGCCAAAACCAATAAAAAAGGTGGTGAAGAGGATGAGAATAACATTAAATGACTTGGGAGAAACTTTCTTATAATGATAGAAGAAACCCTATATTTTCCTCCATATTAATCTCAATAAATCTTCTCGTTCTATGTAAAATGTATATATATTACATAAACTTTTTATTATTATTAAAATTTATGGGCTCACATAATCATTTATATGGTTTTGGTGATCTCATATTTGTTACCTTATTTCCATCCACACACACACACACACACACACACAGATATATATATATATATATATATATATATATATATATATATATATATATATATATATATATATATATATATATCCATTTTTTTCCCGAAGAAAAAGTTTGTAACTTTTTTAGTAAAAATAAAATTACATATGCATATGCTTTTAACAGATTAGAAAAACAAATATTGTCTTTGATAATAACAAAACTATTGTATCTCTCCATAGGCCTGAGAGACATACCAAAACCACATATAAAACCATAACTATAACCGACTAGAAGCATCCATATAATTGTTTGACTTATACATAAGAGTCGAACCATTACGACTATACAAAGATATCACATAAGAAGACTATACTGATAAATATTGAAGTCATATAGAACTTGTTGATGTCAAAAAAACAAAAATGATCATATATGAGGTGCCCTTGGATCATCCAATTGATGTCCTGCAATGAAAGGTCTCTGAAAAAATTATGTAAATGTACCATCTATTTGTTCATTGTTTTCCAAAATCTCATAGCCTAAACATAACCTGCCTTAGAGAGAGAGTTTGCTTTTGTGTTCCGCTCCCTATAAATATGACAAGAAATTAACGAATAAAATGTTGTTTGAGAAAATAAACCTCCTCAAGAATGAATATCAATGTGTTTATGTGATGATATTGCGCAATGTTGAACTAGTTGACAATAATCATTAAATCACCAAATATGTACAGAACATAAATATCTTTTTCGATGAAAAAAAACTAAAATTTTAAGCTAAGAAGTTCCTCATAATTATTTGTGTCTATACCCAATCCAATCCACTCATTCCACTCATTGGAGCTTATATAGATGGTTTTCATGAGTAAAGAACCACCCGTCCGCATGATCCATTATCCCAATATATAAATCCATTAATTCAACTATTATATAATTACAAAAAATACCAAACATATTTATTTAAAAATATGTTCGTAAAATCAAACCCCCTAAAAACAATAGGGAACAGTGGGAGAGACCCCAAGTTTGCAAAAAGAGGAAAAGACTCTTGCAAATCCCGCATTATTCTTATTCTTGAAGCATCTTTTTATATTTTCCTTGTAAAGAAATCAATGCCAATATTCTAATTCCCGATCCTTCCAAAGTTTTTATTCCAAAGAGCAAGGTTCGCACGTTTCAGATAAGGGTAACCACAATAAATTCTCGCCACGTGTCCCGAGTATGCCATGCTGGCCGGGTCTTACGTGGCACATGTGAGACGCGTTGTACCGAGATAACGATGGGCATGCCCTGCATGTGATGAGGTGGACAAGTGGTCGTATCTTTTGTTGAATGAAAGCATTTGGGATGGCTGTGGGGTTTGTTGAGTGAGTTAGGTGGAGCAGAAAATTCTTACCAATTCCGCCATAACTGACCCTGAAAGCTGGTTTACATCTTACGACAACTTCGGAAACCCCTTTGATCACGGTTTTTCAACTCATTTGGCTTGAAATCTGTTTTTGTAGGGCGGTGATCCAGTTGAATCGGCGCTCTATCGGCTCTGTTTGGCATCGAATTCATTCTGGTTAAAAATTGCGCCTTTCAATTTTGCATATTTTTGTCAGTTAGCAAAATTTATGTTGTTTAAAATTGTATAAGATATGTATTTTGTGTCCTGATGGTTAATTATGGTTGTATGTGCTTTTAATGTCAATCTGGGAACTATTTAGGTTTCGAATGGAGAATCGGAATAAAATTGCCCCTTTTTCTGCCTGGGAATCGAACCTTGGATGTTGAGGTGGAGGTGGTGAGTCTGGGTACTAGGTTTACATCATCTAGAGGCGTTGTATCTTTGGGATTTGCAAGGTGAAATCTACGGCTTTGCTGGTGTATAATTAATTTTTAATTTTAGGGGCAAATGGATCGTCGGGTGCAATAAGAGGTTACGCCGACACCATGAATGGGTTTTGAGGGCCAGTCGGTTCATTTTATGTATTTAACAAACTTATGATATAATTAAGGGTCCGGCGATTTCCACAAGACAATTGCATAATTTGAGTATAAGATCGATAGATTGAACAAGCGAAATTGGGGTTTTCTTTTATAGAGTAATCCTCTCCGGCAGTTAGGGTTAGAGAAAACAGGAATCATCTGTCACCTACTATTGGGGTTTTCGTCTACCTGAATTGTGGTTACAATTACTGGTTCTGCAAGTCGAAGTAGAAGCAATGTTAATCAAGGAAGTTGATTTGGTCGAGCCTGAAACCGACCCTGATTGTGAGAAATTGGAGTGCAAGGATCGGTCGGTCCAGATTACTCGACACGATGTCCGGATAGAGAAGGTTGCTAAGAGGGCGTTTGTTGGAGCAGGTGCCCGCGTCTTATTTTATCCGACTCTTTTTTATAATGTTGTTCGGAACAAGTTTGAATCGGAATTTCGATGGTGGGATGAGGTTGATCAGGTTTGGTTATGATCTTATCTCTCTTATTTACACTCAATTAGTCTGTTTTTTAGTCCCTTGGTTCAATGTTTTCCTTTGGTAAGGATTTACACAAGTATTTGTTAACAAATATTAGATATCTTCATTTTCTAATTCAATTTGAGGTTTTGAATGAAGCCACTCATTTTTGCTCCATCAATGATGATTGAAATTATGTTGTGATCCTTCAAGCCAACATCATGTTTGCTTTATTTTCTGTGACCCCTTTAAATGTTACAAGCTTCTTATCTTTCTCATGTCTTATATGGTTAAGAATATTTTCTTATTTCCTGAGTTCCATTTCATGTCTTGATATTTGTTCTATAGCTATATGATGGATGGATGTTACTTTCCTGAATTGCCTATTGACAGGGCTTTTCTTCCAATGTAATAAATGATATTTTGGCATCCTGCTTCACATTGAAGTTTGTTTAAATGCTTGATTTTTCTTTCACCTCGATTATTTGCTGTGATATATTTGAAGTTTTCAGCTTGTGTCAAACTCTATACTGTTTTCTGTTGTTTTTTATAATTCTGGAATTCATTAGATGCCTATAATTCGAACTTTTGTCTACCTCGTTGAGTGTTTTCTGTAGTTTTGGAATTGGTCTGTGTGAAATCCACAATAATGAATAATCCATCTATTTCATGGATATTTAGATTTAACCATCGTCATTGGTCATTTTTATTGTGCTTTGTGGGGTTTTTTTTTGTTCTTGCCCCTTTCTCTTTTTATTGCTTGATATGCCAAGTCTATCATTGCTCTTAATCATACCAGCTTTCAGTAGGGTTTAAGATATGTTTCTATTTCGTCCATACTTGTATTTGGAACTGCATATGATTGAAGCATTGCCCCTCCCATCCTTTCTCGGTGCATAATATTTCTGATTACCAATATTTAAAATGAACACACATTGATTTCCTGTGTTGCCATATCTCCTCTATTTTCTTTCTCAAGTTTGTCAATAATTGCATGAATTCGTACTGAATTTTTCGAAGAATTCAAATTAAAAAGCATGGTTTTTCTTCATTTGAAAAAATATTTTTATATTTTTTGTTTCACTTTTATGGAGGTAGACTCTATGTATAGTAGGAAACTTGAAAGCAATGAATGATATAGATCGTGTTAAATCTTGCTGCTTTTTACTTCAAAAGAAACAACAATCTGAGGAGAAAATATCTACGACAGTTATAGAACAGTTTGAATGAACAAGGGAATGGTCAAGGTATGAATGTCCCTAAATGTTGGATATAATATTGAAGAGGTTGGCTGTGAGAATTTCCTAGTTGAATGCTTGCAGTAATAATTGATGTACTGTGTTTGACCAGTAAATGCATCTTTCACAATAGGGAGGCAAAAGTGATATTTCATCTTTGTGCAATTAATTCAATTCGAAGCTAGTCTATAACTCATTAGCCTAGATTGCCATGAGTTTAGGATCAAATTTCCATGTCTCAATTGATATTATAAAGCAAAGTGGAACCATTTGATGCTTCTTTTGTATTGATGTCATTATTACCTTGTCGATTGATTAGTGATTGTCTTATGGTATTGAGTTTGTCCACATCTTTTCTGACCCGGTCTGGCATTAATGTAATTGAATTAATTTTGATTTTAATTTGCTCGAAATTTTCATTTTCAAAAATTAATAAATTGTCTCTTAAAAATATACAGATTTGTGTATAACAGTTCCTGTTTAGTGTTTTATTATTTATAACCTTGGAGGAGAAAAATAGATTTTAAGGGATAAACACACACAGATATTTAGGACAGATCTGTACATCCCTGGAGCTGGCTGCTACCATCTTTCTATCCAACTGTATTTTTAATGACAGCGAACATGCATGATATTAATCTTATTGTTCCATGTGGTATGGGTTTTCTTGGCTCATAGGCCCTAAAGGCCCTGCATTAAATAACCACTGCAGACTATGGATTCTGTTTGATGCACTTGATGCCTGATTTTTAATGTTAGTTGTATGTGGTATAATTTGTAACATTGTCTTATATTTCTTGTTGATTTATATTATTTTCTTTCACCGGGTTTAGTAATTAATTTGTAACTATTTTACAGTAGGTATTTACATTGTTATCCTTTTTTTCCCTTGCATTATATTCCTTTATATTGCCTTAATGTAAGGTTTTCCATTCGTTTGTATTGTGACCTCTTTGTTTGTCAGTTTGTTTTGTTAGGTGCTGTTCCATTCCCTAAAGATGTTCAACGCTTGAAAGAGCTTGGCGTACGAGGTGTTGTTACACTGAATGAGCCTTATGAGACCTTGGTCCCTACCTCCTTGTACCAGGTAAAGCTTTGCCCTTCTTAATTGTCTTATGTCATATGCGGAGAAGTATTGAATCTTGATTGATAACATGATTTAATTGTAAATCTATGAGGTAGACAGGAAATGATGATGCTAACGATACATGGTGCAAATCTTTTTGCTAGTTGAAACATTGAAGTGTTAGACTGATCAGAATCTTGGATCCTGATTCTTTCCATAAAGAGTTGGGTGGAGACTTTCTACTTATTATATTATAAGCATTTAACATATCACATACACATCAATAGGGGCTTGTCAACATTGGTCAAATATGGAATTTGATTCAATGTTTTTTGTGCTTAAAAGGTGAGCCATTACATACAGACTCCTCTTACGAAACATTGTCCCAAACTTTTACTGGAAACAATACAGATACTGCTGTTTTTAGCAATAAAGCCTGGAGTATGGGAATTATTTCTTAGTTATTCAATCAATGAAAAATCCTGACAAGACCCGGTGAGTAGAAATGAGAAATCCATATTCTCTGAATTACTACAATATTCCGTAGCTTCCATGCATATCAGAAATTAGCTACACTTTTTTAGTCAATGCAAAAGTTTTCTTATGGCATATTCCAAATGTCAGACTTTGGCTGTCAATAAGCTGTTAATCCTATTACCACTCATATTGACTGAGTGGTAAAGACATATTTGCAAGAGTAACTTGCAGGGATGCTGGAGGTACATACCATATTTCTCTTTGTCCGAGGGTAGTTGAGCACAGTGTACTTTTTGATTCAGCTTGTTAGATGATGGCGATCCTCTTTGGCTTGAATATTTGGATGCTTTCATACTTAACAAAATAGTTAGTGAATTGCTAGAGTGCTCTCTTTTGTCACCTTTTGGAGAACCCTGGGGGTTGGTGATGAGATATTTGACATTGAATTCTTGACGGGGAGTGTTCTGTTATTTTGATGCCTATTGCACTTCCATGATGGTGTCTAACAAGATAGACAAACCTTTGGTAGAGTGCTTACTGTTTCCTTGTACTCTGAAGCACACTGGAGGATTGGCTGGAGCACACTGGAGAATTGTGATGGAGCACCCTTGTTTGTGAAGTATCTATCTTATTTTTCTTGGTGAGTACCCACCTCCTTGGCACATTTCCAGCATCCTAGGGTTTTAGAACAACATTTGGGCAAGATTGAAGAATCCATTATATGGGAAGAGCAAATAACCTGACACTTTGTGTCTATTTGGCTCATATGGTCATATTTCATTGAATAGACACTTGTTCTAGTGAACACCCTACCTTCTTGATGGACTTCTAGCACTTAACACAACATATAGGGGGATTTAAGCTTGATCGTGGTTTGAGACTACTTGGCTGAGGATATTCTGGCTTTATTGTGTCTAAAATGTTTCATGCTCCTATGACCACATTTGATAGAGTAGACACTATTAACTGTCAACTGGAATAATGGGTGGTAACACTGCAGGACTCGGTGGGAATGATCTCAAAACCTCCTTGAGCATCATGTCTTAATGGAAGAGGTCAAACCAACTGAGCTATCCCTTGGGGCTGCTCTGATATGTCTTGTTATGCTTTGTATTTCACATAAACAGAGTTTATGTGAAACATTTGCATGATTCAGAGTCCAGACTAGTGAAAATATCTTGAAATATTTATAAAATAGCGCAAAGTGTCATAAATGATGCAGAAATACTTAAATATGTGGGGAAGTGTCTGGTTTGAGTTGGAATACTTTTCTCGTTCTTTAAATTCTCTCTCTTTCTGTTTCAGGAACATGACATCAAGCATCTGGTTATTCCAACAAGAGATTATCTCTTTGCCCCTTCATATGATGATATACGTCGAGCTGTGGAATTTATTCATGGTCCGTAAGCATCTTTTACCTTATTAATACTACCTGACTTTGCTGGTGTAGATTAATTACTTGGATGCAAAAAAAGCTCTTGGTCATGCCGTTTCATCATTATTATTCATGCATAAGTTAAATCTATGGTTGATAAATTACAGTCAACATGTTACTCTTGGTTTGAAATACAAATTCATTGCCAGTTATGGTCATAGTGTGTTTCCCGCTTGTTACCGCTTCAAGTTTATTCGGCCTTTATATGATGGTTTTATTTTCTTGTCTTGTTTCTACAGAAAATGCAATTTGTGGGAAGATGACTTATGTTCATTGTAAAGCTGGGCGTGGACGCAGCACAACTATTGTACTCTGTTATTTGGTATATTCTTACTGCTCACCATGTTCTCAATTTATGTGTCATTAGGAATTTCGTAAGAAAATTGTGGTGTCTGAGTATATTCTTCAAAATAAAGAATATACTACTGTGTTGAAAAAAGAAATCACTATTAGGTAATCTTTTTTGGTAGGGAATGTGTCCATTTTAACATGTTGCAAAATGGATCCAGTGTAAACTAGATTCTTCCGGGCTCAAAGCCAATACAACTATACACGGAATAAGATCTCAACATGTCACTTCCAGGAATTGATCCTGGGTGGGAAAGTTAACACTTTCCCTCTCAACTGCCCAAGCTAGATCCAGTTGGCACCAAAGAAATTGACTTGCCTAACAATTATTTATTTTCTTGCATTTTCTTCTCTTATTCAACCATTTTCACCTGTTGTTGGTTTGGTAGCTGTAGCTTCTGTCTGCAGCTACATGCTGACTGGAATTATTCCAGTAAGGGCATTTCTCCGATCAGGTTAAATATTTTTGAATAGAATAAATTATGAAATCATCTTCACCGGTCGTTGGTTTACTAGCTGTAGCTTCTGTCTACAGCGATAGTTAACTGCTCTATAACCTAGTATACTATGGTTTAATCTTTATTCTCTGATTAGGTTAATTATTTTCAAATAGTATAGATAATGAAACCCGGTATAACTTTCTTAAAGTAGATCTGCAGAAACTCCAGGAAGTGCAAAATTTTGCTATGTTTAGCGTGACTTAGAAGAGTAGCTTGACATAATTTGTGTAGGGAACAGCTAATTTCTCAACTAAAGTAAATTTTTGTGTAAGGAGCTTTGGAAAATGACTGTTTAAACGAAAACATGATGACCCTTGGCTCTTGGATAATAACAGGTGGAGTACAAGCAAATGACACCTGCTGGTGCGTATGAATATGTAAGGTCAAAGAGGCCAAGAGTTTTGTTGGCAGCCTCGCAGTGGCAGGTAGGCAGACTACATTTCCTAGTCTTGAAAAAGTTGCATCTCTTTATATAGAGTATCTGACGCGTTGATTTGAACAGGCAGTACAGGAATATGAAAAACGCAAACATGCAAGCCAGACAAGATTGACTTTTCCTGTTGGGCCTTCAATTCCAATTCCAATTCGGTCTCCTATGATGCCCATATACATATCCCACAGCTTATATGAACACAATGTAACTACCGACATGGGAAATAGGGGTTTCTGTTACGATGATTCAATTGTGCTTGTAACAAGTGCTGATCTTGAGGGATATAGAAGTATTGAAGATGCTGGTCTCATTGGCAATCAATTATGGAAAGAATTGGGGGTAACTTATCGGGTGCGTTTCGTTGCTGCAAGAGGAGCGACAAGAGCTTCAGCTGCACTGGCAAGGCTATCTTACCTATGGGTTGGTTGTCAGACTGGAGGTAAAGCACACCAAAAAGATCTTCCTGTGGCTTCCTTGAAATCATTAAAAGCTCTGGAGAGCTGTTCTTCCATCGTAGACCGGCTACCTAGCATGCGTGTAGATGTTCCCGTATGTGCATAGGGTGCAGTTAATTGTTGAGGCGTAAATGGGACACTGCGTGTTTTTATGTCTTAAATCAATCTTTGTAAACTAGAGGTTTGTAGATATTCCTGTTAGAACTTGAACATGTCCAACCTGCATTGTTGCCTAAATTAGCTTGCAGGGCAAATTCTGGGATTTGCATAAAACAATAAGGTTTTAAGAGCTTGTTTTTGTTCAGGAATTGATGTCACAAAGTGTGAGGCTATTTGGCCGTCAAGTGCATTTAAAGCTTAATAAGCCTATAGAAAGTATTGTAATGCCAGGAAAATAATTGTACTGCAATTGAACTTTTGGTTGAGCAATTTTTGGCTTTCTGGAACAACATGGCAGTACTGCAAAAACACATATATGGTGATTATAGGAATATGTTGTATCGATGTTGCTATTAGCATTATATGCCCAGCTTTAAAATTTTGGTTGTTTATTATCAGTTTATAACCCTAGTTTAGTTCTGTTGTCAGTTGCACTGTTATATTCGCAGACCTGCTTCGGTGGTATTGAACTATTTGAGGCGGAGGGACATATTTTTTGGTATTTTTTATTTTTAATCTGTTATTGAGGTTTGCCAAACAAAAGGTTCTAAGGGTTTAATTTAACGAAACAATTGTCTGCTCGTTTTCTAACTTATTTCAGAGTTCATCAGATTCTTTTTATTGAGGCGTAAATATCTCACTGAGGGTTCTAATGGGAATTGTTGGATTGACTATAGTCTTCGATAATTTTCTCTTAATTGTCTGTGATCGTATGTCAGTTGGAAACGTTGGAAATATATAAAGATGATTATTTTCATCTGCCTTCTTCTCATCTCCTTTATCATTGACTATGTGTTCATTCGCTAATGATCAAGTTATTTTGATTTT
The DNA here is from genome assembly GCA_034641835.2 of Pinus albicaulis. Lineage (NCBI taxonomy): Eukaryota > Viridiplantae > Streptophyta > Pinopsida > Pinales > Pinaceae > Pinus > Pinus albicaulis. The sequence goes on from CM076575.1 coordinate 1,042,474,947, forward strand.
ATTTCTGGTCTAAATCTTTGGATCTATGGAAGGTTACATGAAGGTTCACAACAATAGTATAATAAACTTGATTTGATTATTTTGAGACACGATATCAAAGGGGAGTTAACTTCTTTAGCCATTGCTGCTAGGACTACTCCTTCCTTTTAGAGTGCTCCTGGTGCTCATACTACAAGTGTTTCCAAAAGATAAAGATTGTGTCTAATTGATAATTGTTTCTTATGATTTCTTACGTTAATATTTTTTTGCATTCAAATTCATCATAAAGCAATTACATAGATCTTCAACATTAAAATAAAATAAACAAAATAAACAAAATAATTGATAGAACGATCATAAAAAGACAACCAAACAAAAAACATCAAAACAAAACTGATAACAAAATTGATAGTAAGATCATAAAAAGACAACCAAACAAGAAACATATAAGTATAACAAAATTGATAGTAAGATCATAAAAAGACAACCAAACAAGAAACATATAAGTATTAGTATTTACTTTGGGAAAACCTTTTCCTTAGAGAAATTAAAACATATAACAAGAAACATATAAGTATTAGTGTTTACTCTCGGAAAACCTTTGCCTTAGAGAAATTAAAACATATAAGTATTTACTCTAGAAAACCTCTTCCTTAGAGAAACTCTTCCTTGGAGAAATTAAAACATAAAAGTATTTACTCTTGGAAAACTTTTTCCCTAGAGAAATTATTCAAGTTAATGGAGGTAAATCCCCAAGTTAATAGAGTTACATCCCTATCTAACGTAAAGTCAAGTCAAATTATAGCCTTGGTCACACCTGGTCAAGTCAAATTGATAGCCCTAGCCACACCTGGTCAAAGTCAGCCTAGTCTATTCTAGAAGGGCTGAATTTTGGCCGCCTTCATCCAGGAAACTCGATTCTACTACCCAGGTAATGCCAGAAACTATGCCACGGATTCCTTTGCCTCAGATTATCGAAATTCTTGTCTGGTGGAGGAGGATGAATGGTCTATATATAGGCGTTTCAAAAGCCTGAATGAGCATGTCTCTTCACAGGGGCCCATTTCATCCATTGGAGGGGGTGGAGGGGCCCATTTCATCCATTGGAGGGCTGAGTTGTAATGAGGAGGATGAATGGCCTATATATAGGCGTCTCAAATGCCCGAATGGGCATGTCTTTTCAGGGGGGGCCCATTTCATCCATTAGAGGGCTGAGTTGTCATTTGTAGTAAAAAATTCAACCTTTTAGAAATTCAAAGTGGAGGAGGATGAATGGCCTATATATAGGCATTTCAAAAGCCCGAATGGGCATGTCTCTTCATGAGGGCCCATTTCATCCATTGGAGGGCTGAGTTGTCATTTGTGGTAAGAAATTCAACCTTTTAGAAATTCGAAGTTTTCTCTTTTGCAACAGATGTGAAGAAAAGTTCTAAGTTTTCTTTTGCAACAAACATGAAGAGCATGTCTTATATTTTTCATTTTGTACATTTCAAGGACTAAAATATTAATTATGAAGATCAGCCATAGCTACAAAATTCAACATTCACTCTTAGCTAGGGAGGTATTTATAATGAACTATCTAAATGTTCTTTTGTTGGCAAATTTCTCTAAGAAAGGTTAACAATTCATCATTGACACAACATCATCAAATTACTATAATATTGATCAACAACTTTGACACATGGTAAATTAACAACATCAAGAAGTTACCATAATTTTGGTTGGTACCTCTAACCTACAGTGTATTCTCACCATAATCATGCTCAGTACTCCTAACACATGGTACATCGTTAGCATCAACTAGTCACCATAATTCTGGCCAAACTAGCCACCATAATTATGGCCTATTTGACACATGGTATATAGACTAGTCTTGGTTTACCATCATTTTGGTCAATATCTTTGACACATGGTGAATCTTTAAAGGCCACACTCTACCTGAGTAATTCTAGCTTGATGCTAAATGAGCTCACTCAACTTATTTGGAGAATTTTAAGCCTGATGCTAAAAGGCACTTACTCAGTTTTGAGAATGTTTGTCCCTGATGTTATCCCATCAACCTATGGATCATTTTCCCTAGTCTTGGTTAACATGACCTAGAGAGAATGATTGTTCTTGATACTATAGTTTCATCACTTCCTTTTGTTGAGAGAGACATGCTCAGTCAATCTAAACATGTCCTAAAAGTATATAGAAGTACCATAATTCTAATAGAAGTGTACTTGGCATGTGGATAAAATTCCTTCATGATTTTCTTCCTCTTTCTGTGAGAATCTTCTCAAATCTTGCTTCTATGTTGCCATCTATTGCATGTTAGATCTTTTTGATCTATGTGGAAGTCACTATTGATTTCCTTCGACACAATCAAGGTATACTTTAAACATGTTGATCTTCTTTCTACATTTGAGCTCAAATTTCATCAAGTACAATATCTCTCAACACAAATCTCCAATTCTTGGAAAGTCCTCTTATCACATGCTTTGCTTTGTTCTTCCACTGCTTTTGTTTATTGCCAAGCTTTGCCAACCTTCATTGTGTACCTGCAATCCTCACCAGGAGGTCATGGAAGAACAATTACAACCCAACAAAAAAAACAAAGATGAGGCTAATAGTAAAGTAACAACAACAATAATAATCAAAGAAGAGAGATATAAAGTAATTATTTTTTTGAGGATTATAGGAAAATGTCAACACCCTTTTGATCTTGGCCTTCTTGTATCCATCGTGTAAATTTATCAACCTAATCCTTAAGGTCTAGTTATATGGTTTTGTACAAACCTTAGAGCCTTCTTATTCATATTCTTCAAGACCTACGCAAGGTTTAAAAACCCTAGGGAAAATAACATCATTAGATTCTAATATGTGCACATACTCCTTTTTAATCTTGCTTGATATATCTTCATTAATGTTGTAATACTTTCTCTTTCATAAAAACTTCATCACAATCAATTCGATCATTAGAACTGAAGTTTCATCACATTCATCTTCAAACATTAACATCATGTAATCAAAATGTCCTAGAATAGACCGGTGACATGTCTCACAAGTTACACACTCTTCAGCAACCCTTGTAACATCAAAAATTTATTCTAGACTTATGGTAATAGTGGCAATAATTGTAGATTTTAACACAAATAGCAAATTATCTTTCTAAGATGTCTAATAACCAAAGAATCTTCATGTCTCCTTGATTCTTGCTAAGTAACTTGACCTCTTCAAAACCATTAGCATGATTTGAATTCAAATCATCAAAATGTTTTCATGACACTTGAAGCAAATGTATCTAAGATGCATTCTTCCTTAATAAGAGACTTGATGGATTTGCTTTAGATTTGATAACCAAGCTTCTCAAAGGTAGAACAATATTTGTCGCAGATGAGCTACTTAACTTCCTATGTTTTAGAGGTAATGCAATAAATCTTTTGCATACTTTGACATGATATTTCCACAAAGGTCCTATAAAAGTCCTATACAAAATTTAATCCAACTTGTATTTAGGATGCCAAACATTCTCAATGCAAGTGCATTTGGTTCGTCCTTCTTATTCTGCCTTTTAGGCTCATCAATTTTGAACCATATTTAGAACTTAGAAGAAGTCATTACATCTGAGGATGACTTATCCTTTAGGTCTTCTAGGGTTTGTTAAATTGCAGTCATAGGGATCAATGGATGCTTCCCTTTTTGTTGACAAGTATTATATTAGGAGAATAAGATGTTTCAACATCTTCCACATGATCTACATTCTAATAATCGAGTAAAGCAGATAAGGTCCTTTATTGGAAATATTCTGAACTTGTCTATATTTATCCTTTTGAATGAGATTTTAATATAGGTTCAAAAAAATTTCAACTATATTGCCTTTGATTTGCAAGTAAAGGAATAATACCTTTGAATTCATATTATGACAAATTTATCTTGCTTATACTTGAGATTGAGAAAGATTCACTTTGTAATTTCAACCTTGTAACGATTGCCAAAAATAGTTTTGATTTTGACCAAAAATAACTGAGAGCAATTATGTGTACCTTGCAATGCAAGCAGGTTCTAGTAGGTTTCTTGAAAGATACCTTCACCGACTTTGACATCCACTGAGGCATTTTCAAACTTCCCTAAATCACCTTTTTAGATTCTTCGGCCTTTGTATTTGAGGTTTTTCCAATGATCGCTCCACAAAATAATTCACAATTGATACCAGATTGAAAGGTCCATGTTCATAAAAACAATGTTGCCTCCTCAATCATTGCAAAAAAACAATGTTGCCTCCTTGATCATTGCAATAGCTGCTCCATAGGTCACATATTATTGTTGGGTTATATTGATCAAATCCGAGGCAAAGTAACTTGTTGGAGTGACTTCTACCCATCCTTGTCGAGAACACATTTTTCACAGAGAAATAAGCATGTGATACTTGAAACACTTCATTTGTCCAATCCTACAAAAGACATCTCAGTTGGATTTGACTAAGGGATATAAGAGATCATTGAATAGACAAATTTTGGTTTTATGTTCAAGATAAATTGTTTGGCTTCCATCCTTCTCTAGAGCACCAAAAAAGGGATTCAAATTTGTCTATTCAGTTATCTCTTATATCCCTTTTCCCATGCCATTATTCAATTGTGATCCCAATGAAGAACTTCCTCTAACTCAAATTTATGTGAAGATAAATGTATATTCATGTAGTTAAAGGGAGGCGACCCCTTTCACCATACTTGGGTTGCTAATTGATGTCCTTAATTTGTATTTTCCCATATGATTTATTGCATGAGATTTATATGTGATCCAGGTGGATATTTGTGGCCACCTGTCTATTCCGCTTGGACCCCCACCACTATTTCTTTTAGTTTCCTTAAATATAACACAATTTACTATTTTTGGTAGTTTTTCAGGTGTTGAACTTTCAGAGCCGTTTTGAGGCTCTAAATGACATTTTGTTGGAAAACATGCAAACACATAAGTTTGTAGTTGAAAGTTGTATTCCTTGGATAGATCTTTCTAACGAGGTATTGTATGTGTCAAACATAGATTGTATGCCAAAGCTACTACCTCGGAGAGTTGATGTACCAATTTACGCCAACAGACCCCACAAACTTTTGGCGCCTCATCTCCTAGGGTTAGATTTTCGGCGCTTTCCATTGTTTCTCAATAATAAATGTCTTTCAACCTCATTGTAACACAGTTCATAAGGCATGTAGCCGCCACATCTCTTCTCAGAGATAGGCTACTATCGCCTGAACTAGTTTATTTCCATTCTGCATGTAACCATTTCCATTACTTTGTTATTAATGAATTAAAATTCTAATTTTTATGTAGCTCTGTGTTTCTATTTATATATGTATTTAATTGTATTCCTGCATAAATCTCGATCAATGTCGAGTCTTTCACTAATAAAATGGATGGGTTGATGGCTAACATTCCCATTAACAATAATATCCCCATTTTCAGAAGCATTACTTGATCAATACATCTTAGGTATTATAATCTCTCAAAATATGACAAAACTAAACTTCCAAAATAATTTTTACAAACCCAAATGCCCCTTTACATAATTGAGGCTAGAAGTAAATCAATTAGAAATTTGTTTAAAACCAAATGCCTAGATTTTGGATGCCCATCCTTCATGCAAGATGTAAGCTTTGCAACAAAGCATAGGTGTTGGTTCAATTATATGTTGATGTCCCTAAACCCCATGCATATTTAATTTCTTGTTTTCCTCTAGGGCTAAGACTAACCTCGTCCCACACCCCACCCATTCTTGGAAAATGTTACTAAACATGAGTATCAATTATTCGTTGATGTCCCTAATTCCAATGCATATTTAATTTCATGTTTCCTTTTGAGAATCCACCTTATGGTTAAGGCTTCTATTCACTTCTTCATAGACTAGTTTTAACTTTGATATTTGTTTGTCCTTTTGGGCCATCTCAGAATGACTTTGGTCTATGAGTTCATTTTGTTTGTGAAGCAATTCTTGCAAGTCTAATATCTCTGAGACCTTAACTTGTAACCCGTCCAATAACTAAGACAGTTGTCTAATTACCCTAATAAGTTGTTCTTGATTGGATTCTTGTTCAATAACTTATACTTTGTATATGACCTTCTACTTTTGTAATCTCTCTGCAATCTATTGATTGCTCTTTCGTGCCTGGCCTTGCCCTATGTAAGAGATTTAACCTGGATTTTTAGTTGAGATTTTCCTTTTTCAATTTTTGTTATCTCTTTACTCTGGCTATGTTCATTTGCTAGCATGTTCATTTTTCAGTTGAGTCTTTATTTCATTGTACTTTCTTTTAGCATGTCATCTATGGATGCTAGATCTTTCTCAAGTACTCTGGTCTTAGAAATCATCTATCATAGATCGACTATTGTTGAGCCCCAAAGATGTCCTTCTTTTCCACCACATTTCACTTTATTTCCTTTGTCCCTCATCAATTACAGGCTTAAATGATCAATAGGATTGATTAGGATTACTTTAAGAATGTATATAATGACTAACTTGCTATGTTTTCATGATTTTGTTATTGTAGCAATTTTTGACTAGACTCGGCTACAGAACGCAGTCATTCTATAGCCAGTGGCCTATTCCGCAGCTATCTTCATGTCTACGCAGGTTCCAAGTGTCACCTCAAGGAAAAATGCATATGGTCATATTCCACATCACTCTCCCATCATTTCTTGCTCTCCATAAAGTCTGAGCTCGAGTTTACAGGTGGTTATGCACATGGGAAACCAAAACTAGGAGATAGACTTCTAATAGGACAAGGACTGTACAAATGTTCTTAATCATAGTACGAGACCACCACCAGAGTTCTAGTTTGATTTTAGTTGGGAAAGACATTTATCCCTATTTTATCTCAAAGACAGTTATGTAATTTTGTTATAAGTATGACTCAGGAGACCGAGAAACAACTAGCTAGATTTTTCTTTGTTGCTAGATCTTAGAAGACCGTAATACTCTGTTTTTCGAAGAATTTCTCTTTTAATGAAAGAAGCATCACTTTATTGCAAGAGCTGAGTCAATCTTGAGTAGATTTTCATGCTAATCCGGTGGTAGAGGGCTCATGCTACCTGAGAAGCTTTGTTCATATGGTTTAGATAAGTAACTTAGCCTTGTTTCATTCCTAGTTTAATCAATTTTCTGAACTTTGTGTTTTTATATTCATTTGCATTGGATGCTACAGAATAGTCTTGTTATTACGAACTATTCCAAGATATCACTAATATTGAATGAGATATAACTGTAGTATTTAGGAGTTAGTTGTATTTCTCTGAACTTTATGATTTTGTGCTCAATTACATAAGTTGTTACAGCTAGTCGTGATCTTATGAACTCTTCCAAAATATCACTAACTCTGGATGAGACATAGCTGTGGTGTTTTAGAGCTTTGTTGTGTTTTGTTGAATTTTATGCTTTTATGCTCATTTACATAACATGTTGCAGCCAGTCCCGTTCTATAAATTATTCCAAAAAACCACTAACTCCGAATGAAACAGAGCTGAAACATTTCAGTGATTAGTTGCATCTTTAGTCTAGTTGTAGTACTCCGGAGGTAGATGTCACTCTAGTTTAATTATGTCACTATATTTCAAGTTTGATAATGGCACTCTAGTTCAACTCTGTTCACTGTATTTCAAGTTAGATTAGTGGCATTCTAGTTCAGTTTCAGTTCATTGCATTTCAAGTTAAGTTAATGGCATTCTAGTTTAGTTGTGGTCACTGTGTTTCAAGTTTGATCAATTGCATTCTAGTTTAGTGTTATCCATTGTTCTTTAAATTGTATTGACTTTCAAAATTAGACTTCACGGCCTTCATTGTTAACAAGCTACTCTTGTTCTGACTTTCTATTAATGCATCATCACATAGACAGGAATTAGTGATATCAGTTTAAGGCCTTGATTGTTCTGCAATCTTTTGCAATTTCACAAATAAGCTTTTTCCCAAAACTATTCTAGAAAATCTCTAACTTTCGGATGAGGCTTAGTAGTGACAAGTTGAGCTGCAGAATGGATTAATCTTAGCATTACAAGTTAATTCAGAGTAGAAATCTTATTGTGCTACAAATAATCTTTTCCAATTGTGTTCCAATAAACCTCTAGCCATGGATGAGATTCTTTGTAATATTGTAAGATGATTGTTTACTTAGGAGAACCTCATTTGCACTAAATTTGTCCTTTTCTCAAGCTATTCCAACATATTTCTAATGAATGAATTGGATGAGTTCATGTTATGAGTTATTGAGTTCATGTTGTGATTTATTTCCTTGCTATGAGTCATTATCAAGCTTTGCATTTTCTGTTCTTTAGTGCCATAAACAGTTTAGAATAGGTTTTGCTCTGTTTTGGTGTAACCATCCACTTCTCTTTACCAACACTTAGTTCTTTTCCTTTTTAACATAAAACCATAAAACCAAAAACATCAGAAAAACACTAAACACAACGTAGTGAGAAACAGATACCTAGGCACATATAGTGCACCTCACTTCAGCAGTTTACTAGCCCTGGTTGACAATTTATGACCTCAATTTAGGAACACTAAGTTGAGCTCTACAACTATGATAATAACTATGGCCCAGTTCCCTGCATTTTATATTCGTAAATGTTTTACTCCGTGGAGTTTCAATTTGAGTTTACGAACATTTATCGAGGCTTGAATCAAGTCTCTTGTCACCACATCACCAATATGTTTGTCCTAATTAATGTTATCATGAGGAGGACGATTATCAAGGTATATTGTAAAATGTTATTTCATAATCATTTTGCTTAAGCTAGTGAGTTGGTTTTTCAACCTTGGGCTGCAAAACTACCATCTATAATTGTCCAGTTTTATAATCAATTAATGATAACAACTTGGAGGTGGTTGAATCTTCCTGTGCTAATTGAGTTTACAATATTTGTTTAGCATGATATGATACTTCTTTTTTAGAGCATAAAAATACATCTTTACCCCTTTCCATTCACACCACATAATTGTCCTATGATAACATTTCTAAAGAGACAAGGGAATTATCAGTGGAAAAGTGAATAACTGACAATGTCTTAGTATTAGCCTTCTCTAGAGGATTAGAGATTGTTTAAATCTCTTATTTCGAGGAATATGGAAATATACATTCATTGGATCTTCACGTATTTTTCTAACTATATTGGGATTTCCAAATTCAATCTATGATGTTCCTTCATTTGTGTCTTAAGATTTGTTTTGTTTTTCATCTTTGAGTATCTATCAAGGAGTATTTATTATTTGACATCTCATTTTCTTCATTAGATTCATTGACATAAGGGGGAATTTTCATGGAAACCCTTAGGTTAGAAATGACATGAAGGAGATCATATTTTTAATTTTCATCTTCCTCGAATTTGAAATTCTTCACCAAATTTTCAATGATTGATAGAACTAGCTTGGAATATTTAGTAGGAATATTGAATGTTTACCTTCTTCCTTTAGATGCAAAATGCAGGTCACTAGAATGGATTCTTTGATGCATGTATTCCAGGGCAAAGATTCTAGGAGTGAGACATAATTTCAACTTGTAGGGTTTAACCTCTCCATCATAAATTTTGATTATAGTATAATTCTTCTCAATATACCGATCTCCATTTTTTAATTTCTCATGCATGTGGAGATGAAATTTACATTTTTCAGTCATCCTAGGAGGGGGATGGCCATAGATCAATACTATATATATATATATATATATCTTTGGTATCCATGAGGTTGTTCATTAAAGATAACTACTTGATTCCATTTAAAATGGAGTTTTTCCTCTCCATATAAGCTATCTTGGTTAGAAGAAAGGCAACATAAGAAGAAAACCCAATGTTCTCGACAACCAATATCAAAGGGAAAAATTCTTCTAACACAAGAAAATTGCACTATCTTCAAAACAATGCTGGAGAGATCAATTCAAAAGGAGAAAACTGGTTCCAAAGCCTCAAAAAGTTGCGAATTAACAAATATAATTTAGGGTGCACTTGAGAAGTGCAGAAGAATAAATAATAGGAAATCAAAATCAAATTGTTTTCCTGTAAATGCTTGGTTTGATGAGGAATGCAAAATTACAAGAACCTTGAAAAAGGCAGGCGAGAAGAATATGAATGTAAAATTATGTAAGTATATTTTAAAAAGGAAAAAAGACGAGTTCATGCAAACAAGGCGAGAAGAGTTAATATATTTAGGAAAGAATAAACAAAAGAAAAATTGGCAGAAACTTCAACCAAGGAAGAAGAAAATTGAAAAATAATATTACAATCATTTAATGGTTTGACTATGCAAGACAACTGTATGAGCAAGAATCATAGGTTGAGCCTCCTCCCAAGATCAACACAACTACAAAGAATTTCAAATTACGAGAGGTGGAGGCAATAATTAAGAAGTTGAAAACAAGAAAGGAATGAACACTCTTTCACCACACATCATGGAAATATTCAACAATGTCATTCAGCAAGGATTCCCAAGAGATTGGAAAACTAGCCTAGCAATACCCCTTTTTAAAAGTGGAGACATTGATAATCCTTCCAACTTTAGAACCATTATGATCAATCCGTTGTTCGCAAATATTTTCAACAACATGGTAGAAAATAAAATCAGTAAGTGGGGAGAAGTAAAAGAAAAAGGTAAAAAGGGAAAGAAGGTTATATGTCGATACATTCTATAGTGGATCATGGTATCACATTGAGACACATTATTGAAAAATATTTTGGGGACACAAAAGAATTATTTTGCTACTTTGTTGATCCCTAGAGATAATTTGTGGCGTAGAATGGAAGAACTTGAAATTCCTTTGCATTATAGATTCATTGTTCATAGACTTTATGAAAAGGGGAAATTCAAAATTAGAACTTGAACATGCATTTCATAAAGCTTTAAAAGTGACATCAAAAGAAAAAACAATGTAAACTATCAAACAGGAATTGTAAACTAAAAATGATAACTATAGCCAATAAACCCCCAAAAAACATGAAAAATAGCCCAAAACCAAAAAGTGTGTATGTCAAAATGACATTTTTTTTAAGGGTAAATTTTCAAATTAAAAAAAAAAGGTAGTAAAACCATTTTTTTTTGTGCAAAAAAGATAAAAAAACACACCAAAAATGAATATATATATATATATATATATATATATATATATATATATATATATATATATAGTTTTCAAGGAACAATTTCAACATTTTTTAGAAATTGTGTTCAAGATAAAGTAATGGGACCCTAAAAACCTTAAAATTCCAACAATTTTTAGGCATGACGTTAAAGATAAAATGTCACGTCTCTAAAAAGCTAAAATAAAATATCATGATCCTAAAAACCCTAAAATTCTAACTGTTTTCAACCATAACATTAAAGATAATATATCATAACTCGGAAAAACCTTAAAATTTTGGCATATTTTCAACCACGGAATTAAAAATCTTAAGTTTTCAACATATTTCAACCATGACATTATGAACAAATTATATGACTAAAAAAAACTTCAAAAATTAACACATGAATGAAAGAGTCATTATTCCAAGAGTAATTTTTATTTTAAAGGCTACAAGTATAGCTCTTTTCAAATCTTAGCCTAAGACAACTTATTCCGTTATAACAAAAACATAAAAATCAATCATCAAAATGAATTATCCCCTTTTAATGAGGCATTAAAATTGCAACATTTTTTTTTTAATTATGGTATATCAAATGATAACAATAAATAATATCATGGCAATACCACTATATAATTTAAAAATTCAACATTACTTTCTAATATTTTTCACTTTTAATCAAAATATCAATACTTGTAGATTAAATGAAACATAAATTATTTCTCTAAGTTATTGTTGCATTGTGGATATTCTAAAAAACTGAATTCATCATAATTAAAACATATAATCCAGCAAACATATAAATGACTCATAACTTCATGTAAGATCACATGAAAGTTAAAATATTTATTTCAAGCTACCATGCAAACATTATTTACATAAAATGTCATAGAAAATTATTCAAAATCACTTATATGTTTTGGCGCACCATCAGAATCTACAACATCTTCAGATGAATGACTAGATGTAGATGAATATGACCAATATTCTTCTCTTTCGTCAACTAGAGTATGTTGAAAATGACACCAAGAAATATTCTAATTTAATTTTCCCTTGGATTAAATTAGAAGAAAATTGTAACTGCACATCACAAGACAACTTGAACGAGTTAACTAAGTTAGTTTGGCTTAGTTGGTTTAGTTAATAGGAGCCTAGGTTGAGTTTATTTTGAATTGTAATTAATTAATTCAGTAAATCTGAGTTAGAGTCAGTTAAACTAGTTCCAATTGTTGGAGGAATTAGTGGGAGGTCAAGTAGTGGGGTGTATACTCTGTGATCAACTATTTAATTGATATATCAACCATAAATAACTCATGCATGTGTGATCTATGAGTTTCCCAGTTGATATTGGAGTTCAAGGGAAGTGTACTATCAATTGTATAATCATCCAAATTGTAAAGGTGGTGCATGCAATCATAGTAAGGCCTATGATGGATTGCATATTTGTGGATGAGGAATTTCCATACTTAATAGGGGATAATTACCAAGGAGACAATGCAAGGAAATAAGGACTTGGGAAAGCGGAAAGTTGGTTAAGTATTGGCCAAGGCTTGTCTAGGAAGCAACAAGACAGATAAAGATAGTGTAGAGGTTGCTTGGGCTTGAGAAAAGCATTGTTAGGTCCCTATATTACTATTATAGTCCCTTATTGTTGTTAGTTTAACCCCCTTATTGTTATTGTTGTACCCCTATAACCCCCATATTGTTATTATTGTGCCCTTACATTATTATTGTTAGGTCAGCTAGGATTACATTGTGGCCCCATAGACTCCAATATACAGAAAGGAGGTTTGCTCATTTTTATCATGAAAGAATTGTTCATTTATGTAATGTATTGGAGGTTTCCCCCTCGAAGTGGCTGATTTCTAAGGCATTCATCTCTCTTCTCTTCTATTTTTGGAGCTAGTTACATAACATTTGGTATCAGAGCTTTGGATTTTAGGGTTTCGCTGTGCCAAACAGGTCATCGTGGAATTTTCACTATAATTTTTTTTCTACGAAGGTTCATAAGCTGAAATTTTCACAGAGCGAAGCCGAAATCCCGAGGAACCTCCTGTAAACATTTCAGATCTTGGTTCGCAATATTTTCAGATATATGATCTGTGGAAGTTAGGGATTTTTTAGGCTCCCTAATTTCACCTGAAATAGGTCATCGTGGAATTTTGACTATAAATTTCTATCTATGAATGTTTAAAAGCAGAAATTTTTACATAGCGAAGCCGCAATCCTGAGAAACCTCCTGTAAAAATTTCAGATCTTGGTTTGCATAATTTTCGGAACTATGATCTGTGGAAGTTAGGGTTGTTTCAGGCTCTCGAATTTCATCTCAAAGAGGTAACCGTGGGAAAATCATCATAACTCTCTCTCTGAGCATCAGATTGGAATTCTGTAAAAAGCGAATACAAGTACACAGACTGTAGTTTCATTTGGATCAATTTCAGAGCATAAGGAGAAAAAAGTGACACATGGCATGTCGTACAAGTTCACTCTAATGAATCAGTCTATAATTAGGTCATTGTGGGAGATTGGGCATAACTTTGTCTTAAAGAATCCAAATCAGGTTAGACTTGTGAAATTTGAAAGAAGCTTCAAAGGGCTACTATAGGGACGAATTTCAGATATTGAGGATTTTCAGTTATAGAGATAATTCAATTTCAATATTGAGCTCCTCAAAAGCAAGAAAAATGTGTGTATTTTTTTTTTTTTTTTTTTGAATTGCATAAGTCTTGGTTTTAAAACTCTTGCGGGGATTGTTTTGTAAGAAGCTTTCCGGATTATCCACAGTATTGAGGAACATGTGTCGACGTTTCTAATCCAAACTGGGATCCATCATCAGGACTATTTTAGAATGAAGAAATTTAGAGAAGGGTATCAGACTATTAATAGAGATTAATTTTATGAAAAGAGCCGACTAAGTTTTTATTTCAGTATATTAATTAATTTCATTTCTAAATTTAATAAATTTATTATTATTAATATTTAATATTTCTCATTTTTTTTCATTATAATTACGTTTATTTTATTATAATTTACTAATAAGTCTTGTTTGAATAATCAAGTTGAATTGATTCCAAGGGAATATTGTAGAATAGATATCAGTATTGGGTTCTAAAATTCCCCCTAAAAATAATTCAACACCCATTAAGCCTTTAGAAGGCTCTACTATGACTCATGAAGACGAAGAATGTAACATGACATATCAAAATTACAAGACCAAGTGCAACAAATTTCGCTCTTGCAAAGAGCAACAAAAAATGACATGGAAGTTTTGAAGAAAGGCATCGAAACTAAAATGGATGGTTTGAACAAAGGCGTGGAATCAAAGATGGATGGTTTGAAGAATGAAATGGAAGCTAAGATGAATGGCATGGAAGCTGGCACATAATCTAAGATGGATGACATGGAAGCTAAGATCGATGAAAAAATGGAAAACATGAAGAATGATCTAAAAGCAGACATGGAAGGTTTGAAAAAGTTGATACAAGAAATGTTTCCTAATGGTGAAAATATAGTAGAGGAACCTCATGATGAGAAAAAAATAAATTTTAATCATGATTTCATAAACTCTAATGTTGGAGGGAAGAACCACCATATTCCAAAAATGGATATGAGGAAGTTTGATGGTAAGGATCTCGTAACATGGATACTACAGATGGAGCAATATTTTGATCTCAATAATGTGCAAAACCCACAAAAGGTACACATTGCAAATTTACATTTAGAACAAAATACATTTGTATGGTATCGATGGCTTTGCTCCTGTAAAAAAATTGTCACTTGGTCAATTTTTATGGAGGAAATGATAGCACATTATGAGGATACAAAGAGAAACACCTTATTTAGCCAATTGATAAATCTCAAACAAAAGGGTTCAGTGGGGGATCACATTGAGGACTTCCTAAAATTGAATATAAGGGTAACTGATATTCCAGAGGAACACAAGATTGATGTCTTCATAGAGACTTTAAAGGATAACATCCAACATGAATTTCACGTTTAGGAACCTGATTCATTGGAGAAGGCATTCAGGTTGGAAAGAAAAATTGAATGTAAAATTATGGCGACAAGGAAGCCTACCACTCACATCTATAAAGATGGAAGTGTTGCTACTCCTAGATTTCCACAACCTACAAGGTTGACACCACAACAATTGGAAGAAAAAGAAGAAAAATGGCTTTGCTACAGTTGTGATAGCAAATACACTAAAGGTCATAAGTGTGATAAGAAGAAATTATTTTACATAGATTGGGAAGAGGAGGAAGAAAATGAACAAGAAACTTCAAAAGAAGCGGATATACACCAGGAACCAACCCTAGAAGAAGAAGAAACGAGTCTGACCATATCGTGTAATGCATTGGCAGGAATTACCACTACTCAAACTCTCAAGATCAAAGGACATATCAAGAAGAAAAAGTTAATAGTGTTGATTGATTTGGGTAGTACCCATAATTTTATTCATTGTAAGGTAGCCAAGGAATTGAATTGTTTCCTATACCCAACACCAAAATGTCAAGTGATGGTTGCAAATGGAAGAAATATAAATTTCTCTGGAAAATGCCATAATATCAAGCTAGCCATGGGAGAATATGTATTGAATATTCCAATGCTTTCATTCCAATGGGAGGTGCTGATGATGTACTAGGAGTACAATGGTTACAATCTTTGGGGACGGTAGCTTTTAATTTTCAAGAACTTTTCTTGAAATTTTTTTCAGAAGGAAAGGAAATCAGATTACGGGGTATCGCAGGGAACCCAGGAAAGATAATAAGCTCTAATGTCATGACAACGCTTTTGAAGAAAGAACAACGAGGCATTAGGGGAACTTTGAGGTCTAAAATGGGCCTCCTAAGGAAAATGTACAATCAAAATTCACTTTATGAGAACCAATCACATTTTAGGGGATGATATTATCCCTAATTGTTGAGGTGGCATTGCTTGAGTTAAAGGTACTTACTTGTCACATTCTCAATGGTGGATAAAAAATCATGGTTAACCATGGTAGTGCTCTAAGTACTTTTAAAGTCATTGTTGGCTTGAGGGGTCCTGACTCAGGTTCGGTGTGCAAGCTTTGCCAACAAACACCTATACTACTGGCCCTTTCGGCAGTGACCTGCTTTCGCAGGTTACAGTCTCACTCGAAGTAGTATGGGTGGGTGCTGGAACTAGGTTTTCGCACCCTGAGAAAGGAAGGGTAAGGCAAGCAGGGCTGCGTTTTGTTCAGATTACTACGTTTCTTCGCAGGGTTAGTTATGTATCTATTTGCATCCACGTGCACTAGATCTACAATTATATGCTTTTCATAACATCAACACAACGTTATATAAACAGAGCAGAATAGATCTAGATCCAAGCATTCAATACACAGACTTTCGCAGCAGAAAGACAGAAACATATAACACATTAATTATCATCAGTTCATACAATAGTACTCATGGAGTCAAATCTCTAATAATCCTTCGCATTCATTCATTTATCAACCTTTCCTTACAATTCCCTTCCCAACCTGCACACACAGCAATAGGGTCCGCACACAGTTGGACTAGGATCTCTGCGAAAACAGCCAGCAGGAGACTGTTCCCCAAAACCCAAACAGATAGCTTAAACAACAGATCGCATCAATAAATCATCCCTTCCTATCTCTTACAATCCAAAATGCATCTCTATTTATAACAATCTAGCTTCAACGTTACTATGGTCCACAACCCATGGTTTTCAGACCCCTAGTTTACCCTTTGACCCATTACAATGCGTTCGGGGCTTTGACCCACCCCAAAACCCCTGCGCTATATTAAATATAATAAAAAATAATCAAAATGGACTAGTTTCAGAACTTGTTAGGGGACCCCATTTCAACAGTCCCCCAACACAATCTTGTGACTCATTCTGAGTCACTGCACTGGTGCGGCGTCTATTTGCGCGTGCAAGGTAGCCAAACTGCGGACAAGTGGAGGGAGTACTTCCTGACTTTGGGCCGCAGCGTGTTGCGCAATGTTGACCAGCGCCAGAGAAGCAGGCCCATCTACATCTGCAGCAACCCATTCTAACAGCCGGTGGAGACGTGCGATGGCAGACTGAGCATCGTGTACAAGCTGAAGTGCGGTATCAGACCAGGTCTTCAATCGTTTTCGAACAACCTTCTTGGAGTGGCGAAGGTCCTCAATCTTGTCCATGGCGACTAGGCGCTGCGCGGAAATGGGGGAAGGTGTGGAGGCCCGAAATTGCTCCAGAACAGCTTCTGCTTACTGTAATTCTTGTTGGACATGCATACGCATGGGATGCTACTATACTGCCATCCATAGCTGCATAGCCATTTTAGCCAATTGGATTCCCTGCGCTAGCTGATCTTGAATAATACGCATAGCATCAGTGACCACGGTGATCCGCTGGGCTCATTCTCCTGGAGGCATTTCATACTTCTGTCGCCTGTCTCGGTCATGGCGACGAACCTCTCGCCACACTCTAGAGGATAGTCCTTGTAACTCTATAATAGATAGCTGTGCTAAGTCGACCTGAACGTCCCCAGTCACTGGGTCGGGAGTGCGAATTATGGCAGCGCGAGGGAGTAGACATACATTTCTTCTAGTGGGCAATGTTGGGAAACAGTGAAGAAGTTGCAGTAGGTCCTGATACCGCAACGTTCCTGCGGGGTGAGGTTCGCAGATAGTCCATTCTGTTGGAAGCCCATGCACACTCCTATTACTGCACTCGGCATCCCCTGGTCCTCTTAGCAATTCCTTTGGCGAGTCCAAGTCCATATTTTTAACAGAAAGTTGAACGTTACAGAGAATATGGACGAACACCAAAACTTGGAATGCGTATAGCCAGAGCATGTCGAGCAGTGAATAAATAGCCCGGCGCGGAGCTTTCCAACCATCCGCGCCCCCTCCGGAGTTATTAATTGGTGAGGGAGCTCGTTCGTGGCACGTACCCTCAATTATGTGGACCGTTCTTTTCATTAATCACTGCATTGACAACCTACCACCTGTTTTTCATACTGGCGGGGGTCTATTCTTATGAAATCAGGACATGCCGGTGGTTAAACTTCGTGCGCTAGGTCGTGTCCATGAGTTGTCAGACCAAAGACGACGCTCGTATGCCATTTGCATACCTGGAGTGAGGGTCGAAGCGAGGTGTACCTGCAAGTTGGTCAACGATCTTGTTGAGGCCTTTGCTTCACTTGTGGGCAGGACGTCCTTTTGTGGGATGGATGCGTCATACGTATTGATGTCATTTAATTCTTGAGATGTTCGTTGATTTGCAGATAGGTCTGTAATCCTATGCGTTCTGAGGGTTGTGGTACCCCGGTAATTCTGTCCGGGCAAGGTTCGATCGCACTCTTGAGTGTTGCTCCACAACAGGTATTTGCGTAGGTCAACTGGCCTCAGAGCCCATCTGGCCACAGGGGTCCCTATGCACAAGAGTACCCTACTCCAGTATTTCCCTTAAGTGAAGAATACTGGTCCATGCGTAGGTGTCTCGCATAGCGTTAGCGATAATGCTTCTGGCCTATGGTCCGTAGGACTCTTCGGTTCATGAGGCTATTGATCTTCACCTGCGTCCTCTTGGCAGGGTGAGGTTCTTTCGGTGGCAGAGATGCAACATAAATTCCTGAGGGTCTGAAGGCTTCGCAGCGCTGAAACCTCATACAACCAACCTTGCCAATTCTCCAGCTTTTCATCGGAGTCGGAAAATCATTCACTGTCTTTTTCCCAACATGGCATTCGGTCATCTGTGGGGTTAACCCGATCTTCGTCCTACGCAGTTATCTTATAAATGTGATCCAATTCATCCTTTTCATAGGCTAGCTCTGTGTACCGCGTAACTTCTGCTGTGTCTACTGGTACTATGACACACGTACCTTCTGTTGGGTCTAGTGGTACTATGACACGCATACCTTTGTTTTCAAATACCATGCTGCGTTTCTTGAGATTGATGACACCTCCCATTTCTATTGCCCAGTCCAATCCAAGAAGCGCAGGGTAGGGGTCCGCGTCTTCTACTATTTCTATTACTTCAAAATCAGCTAGGGCCCGTACCCCTGCGATGTCCACCATGACTTTTGGTAACCGACCCAGAGAGATGATCCTTTGTTGATTCACCATTCACAGCTGGATAGTAGACCATTCCAACTTAGGCTCTCCCATTCGTTGCCATGTTTGTTTTGGTAAGACATTTGCATCCGATCCAAGGTCTAATGTAACCTGATCTATCTCATAGTCTCCAATCTGTGTAGTCAATCACATCTCTCTCCTGGTGCGTTTCTTATAGTTGTACAACTTGTGTACATCCTTAGTCTCAGGGATAAAATGGGGCCGAGCTGCGCAGGCATTCAGTAACGCTAGGAGATTTTCTACCGCCTGCGGATTCCTTAGTAACTTCAGACATGCCTTTAAGAAGGGCTCAACTCCTTCTTCTATCTGAGGATGCATGGAGGCTATCAATGGTGCTTGCTTGTTGAAATCCACTCCTTCCCGAGAGGTAGGTCCTCCCTCAACTCCCTGGGTGACCAGCCCACTACGTGTCATGACATTTACACTTGGATCCGCCTATCTTAGCTCAGTTTTAACTCTTTGTACATTCTGCGTTGGGGTAGGCTGCTTTTCCTGCATCTTGGCTATTAAAATTGGGCAATATTATACTTCATGATATAGCTGCCTGCAATATTTGCACGAAGGCCTAGTGGGATTAGGGCATTCTCTGGCAAAGTGCCCGATTTCCCCACAGTTGTAACAGATTAGCTACCCCTGTCCTCAACCTGCGCTTCCTCCCCGACCTCCTCTGCCTCGGGCCGGTGATCCTCCAAAGTGCGCAGCTAGTATTAGCGATGCAGGGTCCGATTGCACCTGATATAAGTTCCCACGATCCATCATTAAGTCATATGTACGACAGTTCTGCTCATCATGTCCCACTGATCGGCATAATCGACACCATTGTTGTTTTAGTTCTAGGACGTACGCACCTAGCCGAGGGCAATGATTTGTATCATGTAGGCTTGCTACTCGACAATCATCACACCATAGCGCAGATCTGCTCGATCCTAGTCGCGGCAGGGTAGGTTCCCTACTTACCCCTGGGCGTATCGGACTAAGCCCTCCTGCTTGCATATAATCAGTCAGCAAAGGGCATTGATCCTTCGTATGACAAGACACCCGGAAACGTATGCACTAAAGATCTGCGCATATGTCCTTTCCTCTTCCTTTTCGCAGGTTTTGTATCTCCATATGCATAGCCCCAAGTTGTTCCTGGATTTGTTGCACTCCTTCCCTTATGTTGTCCTTAGGCGCAACTTCCAGTTTCATGGCAGCTTCCAAGGACTTTCCTGCGATTCGAAGGTCTGGTGGCCCATGGGTATGCGTAAGTGAGGCATCAGCATAGCGATGAACCATTATGTGTGCTTTTTGTCATCGTACTTGAACTCACCTTCCCTGATCGCTTTCTTTAACCGTTGATCGGCCTCCCATACCGACTCAGACACCCATTTCTTGAAGTCTTTTACTTCCGCTACAAGCTGGGAATAGGATTTTGGCTTCCAGAATTGTTGTTTTAGGGCATCCTTGATATTTTGAAGCATTGCACTCCCGTTCTGAGATATATACCGCATATACCAGTCCAACGCCCTTTCTTCGAAAGACAATGATAGTTACACTCTCTTCACAATATTGCTTACCACCCCTTGCGTCATCCACACCGAATCGGTCACTAACCAAAATCGATCCATGTCCTCATCGGCTGCTCCTTTAAAAGTAGGTAACTTTAGGTGTGCTACCATGGGCTCCTCTGGTTTATCTTCCTGGGGCCCTAATGTCGGGGCAGCTGACAGACCCTGTGTAGGTCTCAGCGAACTATGAGCAGAGTGATCCTCTCCTCGACTGTCTCGATAGTTCTTACTGCTCCGCGTTGCACTTCCACCCATAACATCACTCATTCCACCCTGTGTTAACTCTCTAATGCCATTACCTATTCCCGTTTCCCAGACTCCTTCAGGTCCCGGCAATGGAACCATTTGTTGGCTTGAAGGGTCCTGACCCAGGTTTGGTGTGCAAGGTTTTCCAACAAACCCCTATACTACTGGCCCTTTCGGCAGTGACCTGCTTTCGCAGGTCACAGTCTCACCCAAAGTAGTATGGGTGGGTGTTGGAACCAGGTTTCCGCACCCTGAAAAAGGAAGGGTAAGGCAAGCAGGGCTGCGTTCTGTTCAAATTACTGCGGTTCTTCGTAGGCTTAGTTATGTATCTATTTACATCCACATGCACTAGATATACAATTATATGCTTTTCATAACATCAACACAACATTATATAAACAGAGCAGAATAGATCTAGATCCAAGCATTTAGTACACAGAATTTCGTAGCAAAAAGATAGAAACATATAACACAATAATTATAAGCAGTTCATATAACAGTACTCACGGATTCAGATCTCTAATAATCCTTCGCATTCATTCATTTATCAAACTTTCCTTACAATTCCCTTCCCAACCTGCGCACACAGCAGCAGGGTCCGCACACAGCTGGACTAGGATCTTCGCGCACATAGCCAGCAGGAGTCCGTTCCCCAAAACCCAAACAGATAGCTTAAACAACAGATCGCATCAATAGCTCATCCCTTCCCGTCTCTTACAATCCAAAATGCATCTCTATTTATAACAATCTAGCCTCAACGTTCCTATGGTCCGCAACCCATGGTTTTCGGACCCCTAGTTTACCCTTTGACCCATTATAATGCGTTTGGGGCTTTGACCCACCCCAAAACCCCTACGCTATATTAAATATAATAAAAAATAATCAAAATGGACCAGTTTCACAGCTTGTTAGGAGACCTCGTTCCAACAGTCATAAAGTAAAGTACTCATAATAAATATAATTTCACACTTTTTGAATAAAATATTATTATTGTCATTTCATATTTTTTGAAAGAAACAATGCATATCCCTACACAATCTTCATGTATTTACACACTTTTCAATAAATATTATATTTGTATATTTTCAAATATTTATTTATAAATCAAATCAATTCAATATGTAATATAAAATTCATACATGAAACAATATATTATATTATATTATTTTTATATAGTATATTAATTACATGTCATTATATAATTTAAATAATATAAATTTTAATCAATAGTATATTCTATAATTAAGAATTTATGAATTTATACTTATATTTTATTTTAAGTTATTTAATTACAAGGGACAAATGCCTTAGTTGTACAATGATAATGATTTTTCTTGAAAATCTCATTCTTATTTATAGTCACATCAATACAATTTTTTTATTAATTTTATTTTAGTACAACTTTTGAATTTAATTTAACCATGGTTACATGGATTTTGGTGCAAAAAGTGAATTGCAAATTCATAAATATTATTTTGTTGGTTTAGCTATTATTTTATTATTTTCATAGGAGGCCCATTTTAGACCTCAAAATTCCCCTAATGTGTAATTTCACAATTATGCTCACTAGAAGTTCCAACATCAAAATCATCTATTTCTCCAGATCTCCAAAAAGTCTTGGACAATTATTCCAAGGTGTTTGAAACTCTCAAAGGACTTCCACCTATTCATGACCATTATCATGCTATTCATTTGATTCCAGGAAGTGTTCCTTTAAACATCAGGCCTCTCAGATATCCTTATGTTCAAAAGAGCGAAATTGAACGTATGATTGTGGAAATGTTAGAGGTTGGTATAATTCAACCTAGTCAAAGTTCTTTATCTGCTCCAGTAGTATAGGTGCACAAGAAGGATGGATCATGGCGCATGTGTCCAGATTATAGGGAGCTCAATAAGCTCACTATTAAAGATAAATTTCCCATTCCTGTGATTAATGAATTATTGGATGAATTACACGGAGAAATTTATTATACTAAGTTGGATCTTCGTACAGGATATCATCAAATTAGAATGAAGACTGAAGATATTCTGAAAACAACATTTTGAAATCATGAGGGTCATTATGAATTTTTGGTCATGCCTTTTGGCCTTACCAATGCACCTTCTACATTTCAAGGGTTGATGAATTCTATTTTCAAACCCTTCCTTAGAAAATTTGTGCTAGTATTGTTTGATGATATAATAATCTACAGCAAGTCTTGGAAGGATCATGTTCAACATGTTGACAGGGTGCTCAAACTATTGGAGGAGAAACAATTATATGCAAAAAAATCCAAATGTTTCTTTGGAGTACAAGAGGTGGAATATTTGGGTCATATTGTATCTCATGAGGGTGTTAAAGTAGACCCTAACAAAATTAAATCCATTAAGGAATGGAAAATCCCAACCATAAAGCAGTTGCGCGGATTTCTCGGTTTAACAGGGTATTATCTCAAGTTTGTTAAGAATTATGGGAGAATAACAACACCTCTAACAACATTATTGAAGAAAGATGCATTTTCATGGAGTACTGAAGCAACTAAGGTCTTTGAACATCTTAAAGAGGCAATGTGCCTAGTACCAATCTTAGCTACGCCAGACTTCACAAAAACCTTTATTGTGCAATGTGATGCCTCAAGAAATGGATTTGGTGTCGTTTTCATGCAAGAAGGAAGACCCATTGCTTTTGAAATTCGTCCAATCAAAGGAAAGTATTTACAAAGGCTATTTATGAGAAGGAAATGTTGGCAATACTACATGCACTAAAGAAATGATGACCTTTCCTAATGGGAAGACACTTCAAGGTAAAAAATGGTCATGATAGTCTTAAACACATTTTGGAACAAAGACTATCTTCAGAAGAGCAGCAAAAATGGGTCAGAAAGATGTTGGGTTACGACTTTGAAATCATCTACAAAAAAGGGAAGCTAATTGTTGTTGCAGATGCACTCTCAAGAAAGGATGAAGAGGTGGAAGCATTGCTTTGTGCCATTTCTATTATCCAACTATATTAGATAACCGAAGTAAGGGATGAATGGAAGAAGGACAAATAAGTGTGGACACTCATTCAAAATTTGCATCAAGATCCTAGTACATCTAATACATTTAGTTGGAAAAATGATTCCTTATGGTACAAATATCACTTATATATTTGCAAGAATTCCCAACTAAACAAAATATTCTTTTGGAATTGCACACTTCTCCTTTAGGAGGACACTCATATTTTTAAAAACTTACCACAGGGTGAAGAAAGATTTTTTTTGGGATGGCCTAAAATCTGATATTCAAAAGTTTGTGGCGGAATATTTGGTTTGCCAGCAAAATAAAGCTGAAACAACTAAGACCCCGAGTCTTCTAAAAATTTTATCCATTCCAAGTCAACGTAGGGAGGAGATTTCAATGGATTTTATCACAAGTTTACCTAAGTCCAAAGGAAAGAGTGTCATCATGGTGGTAATTGATAGACTTACCAAGTATGCACACTTTTGTGCGTTACCTCATCCATTTAAAGCAAGTACAATTTCTAGTGCATTCATGGAAACAATTCAAAAGCTACATGGAAACCCAAAGATTATTGTAAGTGACAAAGATCCCATTTTTCCAAGAAATTTTTGGAAAAAATTATTTTCTTGTTTGGGTACTCAACTAGCTCACAGCTCATCTTATCATCCTCAATCCGATGGTCAAACTGAGATAGTGAATAAATGTTTGGAAGGATATCTTCGTTGTTTTGTATCTGATAAGAAAGCACAATGGGTCAAGTGGTTACCTCTTGCTGAATGGTGGTATAACACTTCCTTCCATAATGCAGCAAAAATGACACCATTTATGGCACTTTATGCATATCATCCACCATCCATCACATCTTCTTTAAGGGAAAATTATAGGGTTCAAGCAGTGGAAGATCACATCGAGCATAAAAAAGAAGTTCTCCAACTCTTAAAGGATAACCTAAATTTGGTACAAAATCAAATGAAACAACATGCAGATCAACATCGCAGCGAGAGAAGTTTTGATGTAGGAGTTTGGGTGTTTTTACGACTACAACCATAAAAACAAATGTCTCTCAAGCAAGCTAAGAAGGATAATAAATTATTTCCAAAGTACTATGGTCCTTACAAGGTGTTGCAAAATATTGGTACTATGGCATACAAATTGGAGCTTCCTGCTTCTTCGTGAGTGCATATAGTTTTCCATGTTTCATGCTTAAAGAAGGTTATAGGGGACAAACTTCCAGTTCAAACAATATTGCCAGAACTTGATGAGGAAGGAAAACCATATTGGAACCTGAAGCAGTCACGGAAACAGGAACTCGACAGCTACGAAATCGAACAATTTCAGAGTATCTCATCAAATGGAAGAACTTACCCACTGAAGATTCTACATGGGGGGATGAGAATTTTATACAGAAGCACTCAGAGCTACTCAAGCATTGAGGAAAACACTTTTTTGAAGGAGTGGAGCATGTTAGGTCATTATATTAATAATATAGTCCCTTATTGTTGTTAGTGTAACCCCCTTATTGTTATTGATGTACCCCTGTAACCCCCATATTGTTATTATTGTGACCTTAAATTATTATTGTTAGGTCGGCTAGGATTACATTGTGGCCCCATGGACTCCTATATATAGAAATGAGGTTTGGTCATTTGTATCATCCAAGAATTGTTCATTTATGTAATGTATTGGAGTTTTCCCCCTCGAAGTGGTTGATTTTTAAGGCGTTGATCTCTCTTCACTTCTATTTTTGGAGCTAGTTACATAACAAGCATTTTAATCTCCTCATATTTTCTAACTACAGATAATGAATTTCTTAATTGTGGCTTTCCCGAAGAAATCATTGTGTAATGTGTTGATTGAATTATTTTTCATGTATGCTTCATGATCGTTTAAATTGTTTCCATTGATGAATAGAGTAGATTCAAGTCTATTATTTTAGTAATTATAATTAGTAGTTTGAATCTACATGGTATTAGAGCTGAAATCACTATAGAAGAGAATAATGTGAATTTATCTTTGCAGGAGGAAAGAATTTTGTAGATCTATTCTTCAGAGCTAGCAACAAGATCAGGATGGCATTCTATGGTCTGAGGCTCAAGTATGCCCTTGAGGGTAGCTCAAATTACATTGCTTGAAAGGAATTGATGGAAGCATTCATGGAAGATAATGGGTTGAAGGAATACATTGATAGAAATTTTCTAAAACCAACAGATGTGTAAGCATATGCTTTAGCAGAATGGAAGAAGAATGTTGCGAAGGCAAGAAGGATCTTACTGGAAGGAGTTCGAGATCATAATGTCTTGAAAATCCACAGGAAGAAGACTCCATATGAAATGTGGAAGGCCTTGAAAGACTTTTTTCAGAACAACAGTGACCACAGGAAGCTGGCAGTGAAGGACAAGCTTCGAAAAATCAATATGGAAAAGGGTGACACAATAACACAGTACTTGAGCAAGTTCACACAATTTCGAGATGAGCTTGGGAGTGTTGGTGTTACAGTTGTTGAAGATGATTTGGTTAGCTTAGCACTTATAGGCCTTCCCAAGAGCTAGCACAACTATGATGATTCAGTAAATGGGAGGGGGAAGCTACTAGAGTGGGAGCATTTGTGGTCTAAATTGGTGCAAAAATAGATAAGTCAGAACACTAGAGATGGATCCTCATCCAAGAATGATAACGAGGAGAATTTTTTCTTGGATGGAAAGGAAAAGAAACAGAAAGGGGAAAAATCCCAATCCAAAGGATATTCTGGCCAATCAAGCAAGAAGGACTTATCAAAGATTAAATGTTTTCACTTTCATGATCTAGAACACTGTGCCACAAAGTGTCTGCATAAGAAGGCCGACAAAAAGCCCTCAAGAAGAGCGAAAGGGGAAGCTATTGCTTTACAATTTGAGTTGGATTTCACCCTCATTGTATGCATGGTGACATCGATGATGGGTAGTGTGTGGTATCTAGATAGAGGATCCTCATTCCATATGACCGGAAACAAATAATTTTTAATGACTTGGAGGAGGACCTCTAGATGCACATCGAGATGGGAGATGATGGAAGCTATAGCGCAACCAAAATCGGTACTATTACTTTTTAGAGGGAGTCTGGTTCTCCTCTCACATTAAAATGTCATGTAATTTCCGGGTCTAAAGAATAATTTAGTTCCAGTTTCTACGTTGGAAGACCATGGCTACGATGTGATATTTAACAAAGGAAAATATTTCCTTCGTCACATAGTCATATGAAAAGTCAAGCGGATCAGGTTCGGGTGAAGAAACCATACAAATTGGATGTATAAAGCTATGATGCTTTGAGCACAAAAGAAAAGAAGGTGCATATATGACTTGGCCATTTACACCATAGAGATTTGAAGATCATGCAACAAATTTCTACAAGATTTCCCAGGGGTGCACTAGAGCATCATGATACATGCAAAGGGTGTACATTGGGGAAGTACACTAAATCCACCTTTCATGATAAGAACTATTGAGCACAAGCGATCCTTGAAATATTTCACTCATATGTGTGTGGATTGTTCTTAACAACCTCCATTACCAAGCACAAGTATTATGTGATATTTGTGGATGTTTTCTCACGTAAGTGCTAGATATTCTTCATGAAGAATAACTGCCAGGAATTCTCAAAAATTTGTTAATTTAAATCACTTTTTTGAGAAAGACATATGCATGAAAGAGAATGCTCTTGGGAGCAAAAATGGTGGACAATATGTGTCGAATGAGTTCAAGAACTTCGTGCATCAAAATACATTCAATGGGAGTAAATAACACCCCATAGCCCACAACATAATGGGGTTGCTAAAAGAAAGAACAAAAGTATTGTGGAAGTTGCATGATCAAGGCCTATCGTTGCACTTGTGAGTTGATGTAATATTCCCAAATGGGGAATGCAGCAATATATGAACACAAAACTGGAAATAGCAGTGTAAATAAACTTATGAACATTGTAGACAAAACATCATGTATTAGATTAGAAAATCATCATAAATAGTGAGGCATAAATCATGTTCAATGAAGGAACAAGCCTCCCCTAAACAATCACTCCACAAATGAGCTGCTGTCACAATACAAGAATGCCGGAAGACTGCTACAACGCAGTTTAAAACACACGGATAGAACAAAATAATTTACAAAATATTTTGGGCTATTATATGCCTCAAAAGATATGCCCAATACAGATCTAGGCTTAATACAAACTCCTACAAAGAACCTAGAAAAGGATTTTCAGAAATACACTCTATACAAGATGGGATCTAAAGCCCAATGGTTGAAGATTCACTACAAACTGAAGAAAATGAGTGTACAAGGCTGAAATATAATAGATCTGATGTAGATCCCCTCAAAGGTCTCCTCCCATGAAAGGCTAGACCCTTCAATCACAAGAAAACACTCCAAAGGAACCACAAGATCCCTCAATGAAGCTGCCCTCCAAAATAACGCAATCCCTAGTTGGAACAACACTGGAAATGATGGGAAATAGTTGGCCTGATGCAAAAAATCTGAAATATTCCCAAGAGCTCTCCAAACTAGTCTCCCAAGAGAAGGAAACCTTCCTCCTATGAGAAAATATCTCAGAAAGTGGGTTTCTAACCCCTCCACTGCAACACCCTGCAACACAACACAATAACCTGCAGAAACTGAGCTGATGAAGAAAGCTGTAGCATGGCCTGAAAAATTGAATGTGGAAATGAATACAATACTCTTCCAAGAGGTCTCTTAAGGAAAGAGGTGGGATTTCCGCTCGGGAACACCTAGTGCTAAACAACACAACAACCCTGCTAAACAACAAGAGGAAGCAAAAGTCTAAGCAAACCAATATCAGAATAATAATCTAAAACATAACCTCATATGGCTTCCATCCTCTTCCTAAACAGTTTATGAGCTCACTTGCCCTTGGCCCCACTCAATTAGGTCATTTCCTCTATGAGATCAATCTCCCTCCAAAACTGCGTTATTCCTCAATTAATCTCCACTCCTCCATAACAGCGCTGTTGACTTGGTCAAAGTTGCCTAAATCAACATGATCCAACCCCTGTTCATACTTGGAGGTGCTTTATTTAATTGCTAAAAAGGTATCCTTTCACACTTTAAGTGTTTTTATTTCTATTTAGGAGACTTATGGGTCTTCCCACCCATTTATTCACCTACCCAGTGATAAAACAAACTATAATATTCCATTTAGCTAAAAGCTAAAATTTTGGAATATTACAGTCCTCCCTGTTAGCACCTGAAATGGACCTCAGGTTGAAAAAGGCAAATCAGGGCAACAACTAAACCACGCTCAGCCTTGTAGCTAGCCCTACAAGGACAGGAGAGGGCTCTCTCCATAGAATAGATATTCAATAACATAATGATGAACTGATACAGAGGAAAGCACACAGAGCATGAATGATTTCCCAAGGCAGAGCATATAAAATGGATTCTACCTTTCTAACTTGAAAACATTCAACTGGAAATGTTTATGAATGAATGATGAAACATAACAATGTACATATGAAACACAAAAGAGAGACATATGTTAAACTCATACCACATGAATCCCATGAATTAGAGCTGCATCACTTTATTAATTCCCTGCCAGACTGTACAACGAAGCGCAGAGCTCACTACCACACTTTTCCCTTACTTCTGAGTTTTCAGGCCTCATATTTTTCCGACCTTTTGCAAATAATTATAATTTACAATAAATAGACAGATTTGCAAGAATACAAATTGATGGGAGAAGAGACATCACAACTGAAGATGGAAGGCCAAAATCCAACAATCTCTCAGTAAAGGGAGAGTTGTGTTACATCCAGTCAGTGAGAAGGCGAAACATGTAATGCAGATCTCTTTGAATTGTAATTGAAGAAAACATAGGCAATCCGATCCTATTTTCATGTTGTTGTAGATGCCTTTATTTTATTTTAAGCTCTCGGCCTTTTGACTGTTCTTGCTTTCCATTTGCTATTGAAGAAAACTGACACTTCTAATAATATTCCTTTTTTGAAATAAATTGAATTGAATTTATGCATTTGTGAAGGGAAAAACGTATTTTGAATGGGAAAAGGGAAAGGACATGGAGGCGAGACCCACATAAAACACAATCGGAGATCGGAGTCAGGAGCAGCGAGTAATCATGATTGGGAGGTAGGGATGTGCGATGTGATCAGAGGATAGGCGCGATCGGGAGATTTTTGACACGATCGGAGGAATCAGAGCGATCGAGGGATTTGCGATGCGATCAGAGGAATCAGAGTGATCGGGGGAGGACTATGATGCGATCAATCGCATCGCAAACATCTCCGATGAACCAATCGGAGCATTCCATATAAATGTT
Organism: Pinus albicaulis; assembly: GCA_034641835.2. Taxonomy (NCBI): domain Eukaryota; kingdom Viridiplantae; phylum Streptophyta; class Pinopsida; order Pinales; family Pinaceae; genus Pinus; species Pinus albicaulis. The sequence goes on from CM076575.1 coordinate 1,042,505,215, forward strand.
GCGATTGCGATTTGGATAAGGGTTGCGATTGCGACTTTAAACTTTATATTATAAATTTTTTATTGTATGCATGGTGTGAAGTGGTTTATACGGCGGGGGGGTTATATATATATGATATAACTTTGTTATAAAGTCTATGGGTATGAAAAGGGGAAGTGGTTATATAATAAAATCGCATATATATTCAAAATTTTTATAATGCAATTTTATAATCATAAAAGGGGGGACAAGAGTTTTTTAAAGGGATTTGAACATAAAGTTAAAAGGGAAACATGGGAAATAGGGGGGGTTTAGGGAATAGAGGGATTTTACTTCACTTAAGCATAAAATTCAATCCAGAAGTCAGTTTTGAGAGTGTAGTATACCGTTGGAAAGCTCTTTCCGCGCTCTTTCTGATGGATCTACTTTGGAGATGATCTGGCACTGAACATGCTACGAAAAAATTATTTTAAAAGAAGGGACATCACTTTGTGGAGATAACAGCTCCTGAGTGGTGACTGGAAGGAAAAGTATTATGTTTTCACCTCAAAACATGGTTTTGAGGTGAAAATTACATCAAACTGAATGAATGATATCTCTGATCCTCCTGGTGCTATAAATTTGAGTTTATTGACATCCTCATGGCCTTGCTGCTCTTTACTTGACACTTGACTCATTAATTTGACCATGGTGAGACCTTAGAGACTAATGAGACCCATCCTATGATCTACTGAAATGATTTTGAGAATGAAAGTGCCTAATGAATGAAGACCATAGGGAGGAAAATCAAAAAGTACTTCATGAGGGAAAACTGATAACAAATTGCTACCATTAGTGAATCCATGACCTAATGGAATGGTGAAATTTGTTCGGTATGAGACACCTAATATGCAAAGGCAAAAGAGCAGTTTTGATCACTGATGGCAGTATGACTAGACTGACACTAACATTGGCTCCAATGGGGATGGTAACTCCTTGGAGGTGCCAAGAACACCGTAGACCAAGTAGCCTTGTCCACTGGGCATGGAGTCAAAAATACTGAAAGACTGACACAATGCAGACTGACACTGACTCAAGACTAAAATTGAGAACTGAAATAAACCCATACCATACACATATCATCCAAGCTTTATAGCCTTCACCTCAGGCCCCAAACTCCAATGATTATGTACTCTCAACTCTGATAAACATAACATAGTATATACAATGGTGATGACATAGATTTCTGACCCTTTGTTTTCAACAATGGTAGTGCTTCAAAGTCCTACCATTCACTGCTCCTCCAGGGAAATATTGGCCATCCATTTCTGAAAGCAAGAAGGCATTCTGTCCTCTGTATGCTGAGATCCTGTATGGTCCTTTCCACAGATTGTCGAACTTACCATGCTTCCCCTTGTCTTCATTTCTGGCATCCCATTTTAACACTATATCATCCAACTGAAAATTTTCTGCGTTTGTCTTCCTATCATAGATCCTTTTAATCTTCTCCTGCAACTTAATAGCGTTTTGTGACACTTCCTCTCTTTTTTGCTGAAGGTGGATCATCTGATTGATCCTTCACTGATTGTCATTGTCCTCGCTGCCAACTTCTTGCAATAATCTCATAACTGGGACTGTAAGGGATGTAGGAAAGACAACATCAGTACCATAAACCAGCTCAAATGGTGACATACCTATTGATATTTTACTGCTAACTCTTTCTGCCCACAGTGTGTTGATGAGCTTTCGGTGCCAGTTTCTTTTGTTTGCCTCCAGAATTTTCTTAATTATATTCACTAGTGATTTTTTAAATGACTCAGCCAGACTATTGCCTTGTGGATAATAAGCTATCGAATGGCCCAGCGCGATGTTGTATTTGTCACAAAAATCAATCATTTTCTTTGATCTGAATGCTGCTGCGTTATCTGTTACGATTTTTCATGGGAAACCAAAACGAGATAAAAAATTCGATTCCAGGAATTGAATGATTACCGTGTCTATTTCTTTCCTAGTTAGGATGGCCTCAATCCATTTTGTAAAGTAATCTGTCCCTATCAATATCCATCGGTGTTGTGCTGAGGACGAGGGGTGAATTTCTCCTATAAAATTGAGCCCCCACTGCTGAAAGGGTGTGTTTACTGAAACTGGTTTCAAAGGGAGGGGAAGAAATTTCTTCTTCCCTTGGAAGATTTGGCATTCATGACATTTCATCACTGTCTTATATAAATCAGAGAATAATGTGGGCCAATAATATCCTGCTCTCAATACCTTGTTAGTTGTAGTCTTCCAAAACAAGTGACCGCCACAGACGCCTTTATGAAACTCGTGCATTACCTTCTGCGCTTCTTCTTCAACCAAACAATTGAGCAGAACGCCTCCTAGATCTTTCCAATACAGAGCACTGTCTAAAATGCACTATTTTGCAGATTTTAGCTTCAGATATTTTCCCTTACTCTTAGACATGCCAGTAGGAGGTGACAAATGTTGAAGGACATAGAAAATGTCTGAATACCAAGAGGACTGCAGAAAAATATTTGAAATTGGGAACAGCAAACCTTCATCTTCACCTTCTACCACTATTGTTATGAGATTTATATCTAAGGTGCGTAGGTTTGATTGGGCCATGAATTTTGCCAAGCCTTGGCCGTTGATCAACTTTGTGGGCTTGATCTCCAGATCATACTCTAATATAGTTGCTATCCACTTACCTCTCCGACCTTCTGGATCAGTTTGCATCAACACATCCTTCACTACTACGTTAGGGACATAAGCTATAGTATGTGAATGCAGAATATAGACCCTGAAGTCCTTCAATGCCTTGATAAGAGCCAATGCCTGTTTTTCGATAATATTATACCTCAAAGCAGCATCTCTAATAGTTCTACTAAAAAAGGAAATTGGCTTTTCGATCTCGTCTCTCTTTTGCATTAAAACAACAGCTAAAGTATGCTCCGATGCAAACGAAAATATGATGAAGTCTTGAGTGTAGTTGAGGCTGATCAAAACTGGGTCATTGGACAAAGAAAACTTTACCAGATTGAATGATTTGATAGCCTCCTCGCTCCATTTAAAAGTGATGTCCTTTTTCAACATGTTAGTCATTTCCCTCAAATGTTCAACCAAATTGGGTATAAATCGTCGTAAGAAGTTCATCTTACCATAGAATTCTTGGATCTCCTTCTTATTTCGTGGCAAGTCTATGAGCTGAATTGCCTCCACTCTAGCTGGATCGATGCGAATACCATCTTTGGAGATAATAATTAATTATCCACCGAGACTATCCTGATCACATACAATTCGAATTTATATGCAATACATAATCTCTTCCACTCAGATCATCACACATGCGGAAATAAAATCAAGCGATAACACATCAAATAATCATACACATTAACACAGTATGTATGGGGAAAGCTTATAGCTGAAAACCCCACAGCTATTGTGTATATTATAATGGAGAAATCAAGTAACAAACTCAGTACAATACTCCTCACAAGTACTCAGTACTTTCTCATACGGTTACCCACAATCTAGCTCAGTTTTGAACAGGTTACTGGTTCAAAACTCACCGCCAATTGCCTTGCCTCTATTGCGCAATCCAGGCCTGTCTATATAGAGATCAAAGGTTCGAATCTCCTTGGCTTGACTGCGCAATTGTCATGGACAAATCCTCCAAGTGTGGTGCAAATCTCATGCACAACTGATGTCGCCACTGATAGCTAACTCCACCCTTTCATCTACCTCTTTCACTGGTCTCCACTGAACTGATCATGCACTGTAGTGAACTGATGTGTTCTTGAGTTGAATAATGAGTTACTAATTAATGAATTAAATATTATTTAATTCACTCCACTCATAACTAATTGATTAGCTAGTTAAACTAATCTCAACTAGTTCAACTAAAATAAACAGAACACAACTCCACTATCTGTCTCATTAACTCCACCAAACTTCTGCCACTGAAGTCCTAACTGAAGTCAACCATGCATGTGCCATCAAACCCTTGGGAACCACGTGATTCCTCCGTCAGATGCATGAGCCACTTCTGTAGCTCGAACTGAAGTGCTCCAAGAGAGTAAACTGTTGTTTAGAGTCCAAATATTATTAAGGGTAAATAATATTTGACTTCCCTATTTTAAGGAGAGGCGGTCTAAAAATAGACTTTGACCTCTTTGACCTAAAAAATAGAGTCTCATCTATTTTTACCAACATGACCAATGCTCCAAGAATCTCAAACTGGAATCCCCGAACCATGCTCCATATGTCTAAAAATAGACATAGTCTAAAAATGGATTTTGCGCCAGAATTTGCCTGCGGGCCCACTTAGTGAAGGCGACTTCATTTCACTAAGCTCCATCATCTTGCTGCATTTTCAACACTCCCTCTCAGCAAGATATGGATTATCTGCAACCCCTATTCTGCCTCTGTGGAATTCGAACTTGCTCCTGGTGAGCGCCTTCGTCAGGATGTCGGCATCCTGATCCTCCGTGGGAACATATGAAAGCATCATGATTCTCCACTGAACACAATCTCTGATATGATGGTACCAATCTGTGAAGCCATGCCGCCTCAACTGATCCTCCTGTCTGTACCATGAACCATATCCCGATGTGCCTCTGATATAGCGCAATACATGCTTACCTGCCTTCCAAAAGAGCTTGGTAGGCTTAACCATAGCTTGCGAAAGCTGGTTAACCGCATAGCATATATCGGGTCGTGTATTGACCAGATACATAAGCGACCCCACCAACTGTCGATAGACAGTGGCATCCACTACCTCCGCTGAAGTAGCATCCTCCTTCCTCCAACCACCGGGAAGAGGAGTGTCAACAGGCTTGCAGCCTTGCATGTTGAACCTCTCCAGAATCTCCCGGGCATACTTGCCCTGAGAAACAAACAGTCCTCCGCTGCGCTGCCAAATCTCCAATCCTAGGAAATAATGAAGGATGCCCAAGTCCTTCATCTCAAGCTCTCGTGCAAGATCCTCCTTGCATGAAAGTATCAACTGCTCATCGCCGGTCAAAATCAGATCATCTACATACAATACGATGATCAACAGCTTCCCCTCCACCACAATCTGGTACAGGTTTGGATCCGCCTCACTCTTGGAGAATCCAAGCCCGGTGAAGTAGCTGTCTATCCGAGTGTACCAAGCACGAGGTGCCTGCTTCAGCCCGTACAGTGCTCTCTTGAGTCGGCACACATGCGACTCACTGCTGAAGATCTCAAAACCTTCAGGCTGCTCTATGTACACCTCCTCCTCAATAACTCCATTGAGGAACGGAGTCTTCACATCCATCTGATGAATGTGCCACCCCATCTGCGCTGAGAGAGCAAGGATCGTCCGTATGGAAGAGTACCTTGCGACAGGTGCAAAGGTCTCCTCATAATCGATCCCCTCGATCTGTGAAAAGCCACAGGCGACAAATCTCGCCTTGTACTTCTCCACACTCCCGTCAGCCGCCTGCTTCACCTTGTAGATCCATCGCGAACCCACCACTGATTTCCCCATCGGTCTTGGGACAATCTCCCATGCACTGTTCCTGATGATCGAATCATATTCTTCGATCATGGCATCAACCCATGCGGGTTCCTCCACAGCTTCCTCAAAAGAGGATGGCTCCGTCACAACACATTGACTCATAAGAGCCATGTATCCAGTGTACCGATCCGGTGACTGTCTCTATCTGCGCTGTGCTGTAGGTGGTCCTACAACCTTCTCTGCATCCCGAGCCAGTCGCTCAGCTTCTGTAGTGCGCATGCGCCCTCTGATGGTTGGCGCTACATGGGTGGTTTCTTCCACCTCCTGAACTTCCTCTTGTGGCTGATCCACATCCAGAAGCTCCTCCTTAGGAACTAACAACTCCTCATCTGCATGCAAGTGTAGCTCCCTCTCAAGCGAACACTGCATGGCTTTCTCCTTCTGAAATTTTATATCCCGTCGCACAACAGTCTTGCGACTGTCTGGCACATACACCCGATAGTTGTGAGGTGTATCAGTGTACCCCAGAAATATTCCAACCTCAGCAGTTGGATCCGGCTTCCTTCTCGCATCCTTCGTCACATGCATGTAGACAGGAGATCCGAAAATCCGCAAATGGGAAATATCAGGCCTCTTGCCAGAATAAGCCTCCTCTGGTGTACTCGTGCCAAGAACCTTGTGAGGACAACGGTTCTGCACATACACTGCTGTATTGCATGCCTCAGCCCACAAGTGAAGGGGTAGGCCCTGATCATGCAACATCGCCCGTGCAGCACCCACGATCGTTTTGTTCTTCCGCTTAGCCACCCCGTTCTGCTGTGGGTTATGGGGTGCGATGAGCTCTCTCCGAATCCCTTCTGCGCTGCAGAACTCCTTGAATTCAGCCGAGATGAATTCACCACCTTATCACTCCTTAGAGCAATCACCTTCTTCCTCGACTCCTTCTCGACCAGTGCTTTAAACTCACAGAACTTCGCGAATGTATCGCTCTTCTTCTGCATGAAGAAGATCCAGCACTTTCGAGAGAAATCATCAACAAAGATCACATAATACCCGTGCTTTGTTGTCGAAGCAACTGAGAAAGGACCACACACGTCTGTGTGAACTCTCTCAAGGATCGTCGTGGCGCGACTATCCTTCTCGTGAAAGGTGGCTTTCACATACTTCCATAAAGTACACCCCTTGCACTGATCTGACTGCGCAAGAGTGCCCTTAGGAAGCCCAGTAGAAATCTGCTGCAGAATCTTCAAAGCTCCATGGTGAAGGTGGCCCAATCTCCTGTGCCACAGTTCGCCCTCATCATCCCGGCTCACCACTTCTCTCGCCTTGCATGCCATAGCTGCGCAGCCATCTACCTGCAACTGATAAAGGTTCTTGGTTCGAACCCCTATCTTCCGGGTCTCTCCAGTAGTCTTACTGCGCAGGAAGGATTTTCCTTCGCTGAAGACCACATCATACCCCTTATCCTCCAACATTGCCACAGAGATCAAGTTCTTCTTCAATCCAGGTACATGCATGAAATCCCTCAGTACAAAGGGTTTACCAGACTCCCTCTGAAAGGATATGGTACCGATACCAGTCGCACTGTATCTACCATCATCGCCCATCTCGATGTGCACACCCAAATATTTGTCCTCCAGATCCGAGAACAAATCCCGATCTCCCGTCATATGAAATGACGCACCGCCGTCCAATAACCACGCTGATCCCAACACACTTGAAACCAAGCATGCGATCAGTGAAAATTCAAGCTCGAACTGTGAAGCCAAGGCTTCTCCATCTACAGATCTTCCCGCTTGCTTGTTCTTCTTATTCTTTGGACAATTGGTAGCATAATGTCCATGATCATGGCAGTGAAAACACTTCACTTTCGCCATATCCTGCTTCTTGCCCTTTGCACCAGAATGAGAGGTTTTCTTACCCTTCCCCTTCTTTGCTTTGGCGACCAAAGCGCAGTTTTCTTCATCAGCTCCCTTTGATGAAGATCCATCTCGAGTAGTCCTCCTTATCTCCTCCTGCATGAGATTTGCCCAAAGGCGTTCCCATCCTGGTAGCTTCTCCCGACCATTGACACTATCTTGGTATGAGTGCCAAGCCTTCGGAAGACCAAGGAGAGCCAGGTCGACCATGTCCTCGTCTTCGACAGTCACCCCCACACTTCCCAGCTCATCTCTGCATTGAGTGAACTTCGTGAGGTATTTGGCGATACTGTCGCCCTTCTCCATCTTGATGTTCCTGAGCTTATCTTTGAGCGCCAGCTTCCTTTGGTCGCTCTTACTCTGAAATAGATCCGTCAAAGCTTTCCACATTAAATATGGAGTAGCCTTTCCATGCAGGCTGGATACAATATGATCCTTGACGCCCTCCAACAGGATCCTTCGACACTTCGCCATCTTCTTTTGCCATGCTTCGACTTTAGCAAGATCAGTGGGCTTTTGGACATCTGTATCTATGAACTCCTTCAAACCATTATCTTCTAATACTGCCTCCATGCGATCCTTCCATGCAACATAATTCGAACTGCCTTCAAGAGCATATTCGAGTCGCAAACTGTTGAAAGACATTTTCAACACTCGCACCAAGAAAACAAAACTGCTGCAAAATTTAGAATTCCACCTCAAAGCTCAACCGCTCTAGATCTGTGAGAAAAAATTATTTCTAGCACAGAGATTGACTGCAAGGGGCATTTACCAGACCTTTCACTTTCCGAAGAAAGATGAATCCGGAGGCTACCTGGCCCGCATGCAGACTCTGTTTACCGAAATAAGTTTGTAATCACTGTGATGATCAATCTCTGCTTCAATAGCTCCGATACCATGTAGAAATTTGCTGAATAATGATTAATTATCCACCGAGACTATCCTGATCACATACAATTCGAATTCATATGCAACACATAATCTCTTCCACTCAGATCATCAAACATGCAGAAATAAAATCAAGCGATAACACATCAAATCATCATACACATTAACACAGTATGTATGGGGAAAGCTTATATCTGAAAACCCCGCAAATATTGTGTATATTATAATGGAGAAATCATGTAACAAACTCAGTACAATACTCCTCACAAGTACTCAATACTTTCTCATACAGTTACCCACAATCTAGCTCAGTTTTGAACAGGTTACTGGTTCAAAACTCACCGCCAATTTCCTTGCCTCTATTGCGCAATCTAGGCCTGTCTATATAGAGATCCAAGGTTTGAATCTCCTTGGCTTGACAGCGCAATCATCATGGGCAATTCCTCCAAGTGTGGTGCAAATCTCATGCACAACTGATGTCGCCACTGATAGCTAACTCCACCCTTTAATCTACCTCTTTCACTGGTCTCCACTGAACAATTCATGCACTGTAGTGAACTAATGTTTTCTTGAGTTGAATAATGAGTTACTAATTAATGAATTAAATAATATTTAATTCACTCCACTCATAACTAATTGATTAGCTAGTTAAACTAATCTCAACTAGTTCAACTAAAATAAACAGAACACAACTCCACTATCTATCTCATTAACTCCACCAAACTTCTGCCACTGAAGTTCTAACTGAATTCAACCATGCATGTGCCATCAAACCCTTGGGAATCACGTGATTCCTCTGTCAGATGCATGAGCCACTTCTGTAGCTCGAACTGAAGTGCTCCAAGAGAGTAAAATGCTGTTTAGAGTCCAAATATTATTAAGGGTAAATAATATTTGACTTCCCTATTTTTAGGAGAGGCAGTCTAAAAATAGACTTCGACCTCTTCGACCTATAAAATAGAGTCTCATCTATTTTTACCAACATGACCAATGCTCCAAGAATCTCAAACTGGAATCCCCGAACCATGCTCCATATGTCTAAAAATAGACATAGTCTAAAAATAGACTTTGCGCCATAATTTGCCTGCGGGCCCACTTAGTGAAGGCGACTTCATTTCACTAAGCTCCATCATCTTGCTGCATTTTCAACAGATATGCCCCAACAGCTTGTCTTCATCCATGGCAAAGAGACATTTCTTGGGATTGAGAGAAATTCCAAATTTTCTGCATCGCTGAAAAACAACTCTCAAATGGTGCAAATGCTCATCATATGATCCTGAAAATACCGTCAAATCGTCCAAATAAACAACCAAAAAAATATCTTTTTCATTTGCAAAAGCGATGTCCATTGCACGCTGGAACGTAGCTCTTGCATTCTTCAGTCCAAAAGGCATTTTGGCGTACTTGACGGTTCCCCAGGGTGTTGTGAAGGCAATTTTATCTTAGTCTTTCTCATGCACCAAGATTTGGTTATAGCCTGAATAGCCATCAAGAAGTGACATCTTGGATGCTCCAACTACTCTCTGCAGAATATGGTCCATTTTCGGAAGTGGATAATTATCCTTTAAGGAAGCCTTATTCAAGTTTCGAAAATATATACACAATCTTATTTCTCCAGTCTTCTTACGTACCGGGACCAAATTTGAAATCCAGTCAGAAAATCTAATGGGGACTATGATACCAGCTTTGTACAGTCTGTTTACCTCTTTTTCGATGGATGGTAGCAGCTTCGGATTGATTCTTCTCAGCTTTTATTTGAATGGCTTTTGATTCGGCTTGATAGGAATAGTATGCTGGATTATATTCTTATCATACACCTTCAAGTCTGAATAATCCCATGCAAATACATTAGAAAATTCGGACAACAACTTCACATACTTTTCCTTTGCTTCAGGGGACAATGTATTTGACAATTTCACGAAATTGGGCTGATCAAGTGTTCCAAGATTCATATCTTCAACTCCTTTCTCTGTGGGCGCCAAGCTTGGCCTCTTTGCCACATCGTCCTGATCAAACAACTCCTCTAAAGGTATGAGACCTCTAGGGATTACGTTATCTTTCAGCTGCAATATGTCCATCTGGTTTGTTTCCAATTCCTGATCATCAACCGCATACTCGCCTTCTATGGGAGTGTCCTTGAATTTTCCAACACCCTGTAAAAACAAATTGATCTCATTATCATCCCAAAATACATGCCAATACCTTAAATTGTCCGGAACAGCAGGCCTATGTTTGACATAGATTTCAAACTTATTGCTGGAGTTCATCGGAATCTTCAGGTTACTTGCAGTAGTGGCAAGAGAATCAACAACAAGATTCTGCATCCTGGGCACTACTGTCAAAGTGTACTCTGGGAATGTCTTAAAAATGTCTAGAATGACATTTCTTTATGCCCTCAGTCTTGGATGTTTAGCTTGGTATTCTCCCTTCACCTACTTGATTATTAACTTAGAGTCACCATACACAGAATTCCTTTTCGCCTTCAACTTCTTTAAGATTTTGAGGCCTGAAATCAGAGCTTCATACTGTGCTTCATTGTTGGAGCAGTCAAAAGCCAACTTATAAGCACATACTCTGAAATTACTGGGGACCTTTTCAGGCTGGAAAACAGGGCTCCGAATCCATATTCCAGTGCCAGCTCCATCCTTACCAATAGCTCCATCAAAATCCATACTCCACAGGCCTTCTTCTTCTTCTTGAAGATGCTGGAAATTTGTCTCTTTCTTTTCTTTGCCTTGTCTGATTTCTGGCTGTTCATTATCCCTTTGCTGCTGGCAGGCAAGAGGCTCAAAAGTATTTGTTGCTTTGTCCCCTTCCTATTTGAGGACTTATCTGAAATTTTCTGAAATCTCGGGTATCTCCTCCACTTGTACCAACTGAACATCCTCATCATTTAAACCACCATCTGAATATAAGACAAAAGATTCTAAATCTGTATGGAATGCATTGATGGGATGGTTTACTGGCTTGTCTTTGCTAGTGATCATATATTTCATTTTCTTTTCCCTATATAACTTTCTCAATTGGCCAAATACAGGGATTGTGGCATAGGAGAAATCAAGCTGTATGGTCCGCTTAAGTTTTGCACCCCAAGACCTGGATAGAAGCATCCCAAACCGTGGTGGGACATCAGAAACAACTACATCCATCAAGACATTTTTGGCTGGGATTTGATCTAGAGACACTACTAAATATTTGATGAGACCAATACAGTGGACCCTACTTGAATCAAAAGAATACAAATCATGGTATTTTCTAGTAACATCAAGGCCTAAATTTTCCATGATAGCTTTGGGCATCAAATTATGCGAGGCCCCGAAGTCCAGCATGGCGTTATGCAAGATAAATTCATGCAACCTAAGACTTAGGTAGAAGGGGGGGACTTCATTTTCTTCAGACTCTTGTGTGGCTGGACCAAAAATAAGTTCAGGGTAGTCATCTTCCACATTAACCATATCATAAAGAGGGTCTATTTGGAAGACTTTAGACACCTAACCTTTATATACACTGTTCTTCACCAACTCGGTCAAGGGCACAGACACTTTGAGTTTCGAAATTTCATTTTCTAAATTAAAGGAAGGAGATTTTTCTCCCTATTTAATGGGTGCGTCTTTCTTCTTTGTTTGCTCCTTCGCTATGCTCTGCTGGCCTTTTTCATTTGCTGTGTTAGTAGCCGTGGGTGCTTTTCTGGATGAAGGATTGGCCGAATCTTTTCCTTTATTCTGTGCCTCGTCCTTAATTTGGAGTTCTTTTCTCTTTTTAATGGGACTGATAGTGACTTTTCTATTCCTCAGGGAATAATGCCTTTGCTGGGCTGATAGATCATTCATATACCCTCTCTGGTAGTCGTCAGATTCTTCTTCTAACACTACGTCATTTGCCAAGATGAAATTTTCGTCCCCTCGAATGTCTGGAGTCGCCACTGTGTATTCTTCGTCTTCTGTGAGGAAAATGGGTGCACCATCTGTTGTGAAAAAGTGATTGGCGTCAAATACAGGATTATCATTGTCTGAGTCGGTCCCTTGCACATAGTTCTGCTGTAATGGCGTTTTGATCTGCTGCTGTGGTGCCGCTTGGTCCTGCGCCCTCTGTTCTCTTTGTCTAATTCTTAATTGCGGTTGCTGTTTTCCTCTAAAATTCGGATTTCTTATTTGGGGTTCAGGTCTATTCGAAATCGTTAACCGATCAACCATATTTTCCATTGTACGAATTAGTGTGTCCATTTTGCTGTCCGAAGGGGAGGCTTCCTCTTTCACCACGACTTTCTTTTCAGCTCTGGCTCGAGCTCTTCTAGCCAGCAGATTTGCTTCAACGCTTACTGCTATCCTCTGCATGTCTTCAAGTGACGACAGATCTCTTTCATGCAGTTGATATGCCATATCGGCATCAAAACCATCCGGAAACCTCAGCATTACTGAATGCACAGGAGGTTTGAGGTTAGTCGTAATGGCATTGTATACATCGTTGAATCTTAAATAATAGTCTTGCACCGTTTCACCCACATTTCTTTTAATATTTTCATATTCAGATTGAATTTGGTGTGGATTCCTTTTCACCTCCCACCGATTTAGGAACTGCGTGTGTAACTCCTGTAAAGTACGAATTGAGCCAGCTGGTAAAGCTCTGAACCAATTTCTAACTTCACCTCCGAAGCTTTGGACAAACAACCTGGTAGCTACATTCTCTTCTTCTACTTCATGCAAGTCAAAAAAGTCATTCATCTTGTCAACATGTTGCTGGGCTGTAATGCTCTGAGTGGCATCAAAGATAGTAATTTTACTCTGATAGTCAGCAGGCATATCATTGAGAACCTGAGGTAACACCAAGGGCGCATACCGGGCGGCCATGACTCTGGGTGGGTTTACAACAAGATTTGCAGGATTCAGAGGAGGTGTTGTTGGAGGAGAGGATAACTGGGAGTTGACTGAAGGGGATGCTGGTGAATTATGAGGGGGAAATGCTGCTCCTGATGATTCTGAAGGCTCGGGAATATAAATTACAGTGATGGACTGAGGAGAATTCAAAATGTAGTCATCAATGGAGGAATTCTCTCTTTGAACTTCAATATCCACAAGGAATTCTGAATCTAAAACTATGTTTTTGAGTTTGGTTTCAGACTTACTTCTAAACAAAGAGAGCTCAAAACTCTCGTCAAAAGAAATCTCTTCCACAAAAAACCACTCATTGGGCCAAGTATGGGACCTGGAAATAGGTTTAGGACTTAGTGATACCTCCTGTCTTCTGACTATTCTTGGGATAAGATTTGGATTTTCAAACACAGGGGGAGGGTTTGGATCAGGATTAGCCCTTGTATATCTTCTTGAAGCCAGTGCGGTCAACTTACTACTGTACAATATTTATATCAGCCTAAAAAAACTCTAAAATATCATCATCGAGACTTTACAAGAAAAGTATTACTGGGGTGATAAATATTCTATGCAAAAAGTTTGTAAATATGTCCCCAGTGGAGTCGCCAGAGATGTTAGCACCTGAAATGGACCTCAGGATGAAAAAGGCAAATTAGGGCAACAACTAAACCACGCTCAGCCTTGTAGCTAGCCCTACAAGGACGGGAGAGGGCTCTCTCCGTAGAATAGATATTCAATAACACAATGATGAACTGATTTTAGGCTAGATATATAAATGGAAAAAGGGGTTTTTGATAAATGAATAAACTTTCAGGGATGTATGGAAAAAGAACAGTATGAAACGAGGAATTAAATCAAGGACACAGAGTATTTCATGGGGCAAGATAGGCAGGAGTTTTAGCAATCAAAGTTTGAAATAAGATGGAGTGGAAAGACTATTGAGAAAGCTAAAAAGGGCATAATAAATGAATCCTTTTTAGACAGAGGAAAACACACAGAGCATGAATGATTTCCCAAGGCAGAGCATATAAAATGGATTCTACCTTTCTAACTTGAAAACATTCAAATGGAAATGTTTATGAATGAATGATGAAACATAACAATGTACATATGAAACACAAAAGAGAGACATATGCTAAAACTCATACCACATGAATCCCATAAATCAGAGCTGCATCACTTTATTAATTCCCTGCCAGACTGTACAACGGAGCATAGAGCTCACTACCACACTTTTCCCCTACTTCTGAGTTTTCAAGCCTAAGATTTTTTCGACCTTTTGCAAATAATTATAATTGACAATAAATAGACATATTTGCAGGAATACAAATCGATGGGAGAGGAGACATCACAACTGAAGATGGAAGGCCAAAAGCCAAAAATCTCTCAGTAAAGGGAGAGATGCGTTACATCTGGTCAGTGAGAAGACGAAACATGTAATGCAGATCTCTTTGAATTGCAACTGAAGACAATATAGGCAATCCGATCCTATTTTCATGCTATTGTAGATGCCTTTATTTTATTTTAAGCCCTCGGCCTTTTGGCTGTTCTTGCTTTCCATTTGCTATTGAAGAAAACTGACACTTCTAATAATATGCCTTTTTTGAAATAAATTGAATTGAATTTATGCATTTGTGAAGGGAAAAACGTATTTTGAATGGGAAAAGGGAAAGGAAATGGAGGCGAGACCCACATAAATCGCAATCGGAGATCGAAGTCGGGAGCGGAGAGTAATCGCGATTGGAGGTAGGGATGTGCGATGCGATCGGAGGATGGGTGCGATCGGGAGATCGGAGAAAACTTGCCATCGCGGGATTTGTGATGCGATCGGAGGATTTGCGGTGCGATCGGAGGATTTGCGATGCGATCGGAGGATTCCATATAAATGTTACGATTGCGATTTGGATAAGGGTTGCGATTGCAGCTTTAAACTTTATATTTTAAATTTTTTATTGTATGTGTGGTGTGAAGTGGTTTATATGGCGGGGGGGTTATATATATATGATATAACTTTGTTATAAAGTCTATGGGTATGGAAAGGGGAAGTGGTTATATAATCAAATCACATATATATTCAAAAGTTTTGTAATGCAATTTTATAATTGGAAAAAGGGGGGACAAGGGTTTTTTAAAGGGATTTGAACATAAAGTTAAAAGGGAAACATGGGAAATAGGGGGGGCTTATGGAATAGAGGGCTTTTACTTCACTTAAGTATAAAATTCAATCCAGAAGTCAGTCTTGAGAGTGTAGTATACCGTTGGAAAGCTCTTTCCAGGCTCTTTCTAATGGATCTGCTTTGGAGATGATCTGGCGCTAAACATGCTACCGAAAATTTCTTTGAAAGGCAGAGACATCAGTTTGTGGAGATAACAGCTCCTGAGTGGTGATTGGAAGGCAAAGTATTATGTTTTCACCTCAAAACATGGTTTTGAGGTGAAAATTACATCAAAATGAATGAATGATATCTCTGATCCTCCTGGTGCTTTAATTTTGAGTTTATTGACCTCCTCATGGCCTTGCTGATCTTTATTTGACACTTGACTCATTAATTTGACCATGGTGAGACCTTAGAGACTAATGAGACCCATCCTGTGATCTATTGATATGATTTTGAGAATGAAAGTGCCTAATGACTGAAGACCATAGGGAGGAAAATCAACAAGTACTTCATGAGGGAAAACTGATAACAAATTGCTACCATCAGTGAATCCATGACCTAATGGAATGGTGAAATTTTTTCGGTATGAGACACCTAATATGCAAATGCAAAAGAGCAGTTTTGATCACTGATGGCAATACGACTAGTCTGACACTAACACTCCCCTCCAAAATGTTTCTTGTCCTCAAGCAACTGTATAGGGAGAGAAAAATTCTTCCCCTCCTCCTCTTGTGGCCTCCTCATTAATATTCCCCACCTCTTCTCCAGATGATATGAAATAAATCTTCCCTCCAATGGCTCCTCCCAAGTATGCAAAACTCGCTGGTTCACATCATGAAAAGGTGGAAGGTGCAAGTGGAAACATTCTTGCTGTTCAATGGCCTCATTAAGGTAGGAGTGATGACAAACATGGGGAACCTCATTCCCAATGGGAGATTCCCAAACCCATGCTATCATCCAAATGAAATGAGCCATTCTAGGTAGCTCATCAAAAGGATCCTCAACCCCTGGTTCATGCAATGTATTGGGACTGCATGGAGAGATTAAATTATTCCACCCAAGTTGTTTCTCTCTCAATTTATGGTATGTATGGGGCTACTGCTGATCTTGGGCTGAAATTTCATGGCCTCCAAGAATGGCCCAAGATACCCCACCAAACAAATCAGCCATGAAGTGCCTCCTTCAAGAACTCAAGTTCTCCAAATGGCTTCTCCCACATTAAGAAAAGAGATGTAGTATGTAAATCATTGTTTTCCCATTGTCTCTCCTGAAACATGCAACATGTAAAGTAGGGAGAATCATACCCCCAATGGGCATCTCCAACTCTTGTGCCACTCTCCCAACAAGTCTTCCCATAAACATAAGAACATCATCAATATGTGGAAGCAAAAACCAATGAAAATAAGTTGCCACATGATAACTAAGAGGTGGATCATAGTTCCTCATATGGAACCAGCACAGTGCATCCCCTACTTGCCTCAAAAAAAATAATAGCAAGTGTCTTTTCAGCCACTTTTTTGCTACCACAGTCATCCTACAAGATAGGTTCATGAAGGTAAAATGTGGTGCCAATGGTGCACACCAAGAATCGTGTGGTCTCACCCATAAACCACCAATAAAATCGCCAAAATAAATGCTGCAAATGGCCTCAAGTACATCAAAATACAATACACAAGAAGGGATAATCCTCCTTGGTACAACATGCTGCTCATATAAAGTAAAGGGGTACAAATCAGAATGCATAAATGTACCTTCTCTACTATGTACTCCGGTCATTGAGCTAAAATGGCTCAACTGAAATCTCTCCCTCACTCTCAATGAGTAGGGAAGTGGTTGTGGAAACCTCTCCATCTCCATCCGGACTATGCATCTCTTCTCATGCTGATATACATCCTGCTGAATGCCCTCCCAAGTGAACTCCTCCATCAAAGAATGGAATGCATCAAAGTGCATGGAAAGAAAGTCCACATGTGCTGCATGTAGTAGCTTCCTCTTGAGCTCAGAAACTCTAGTCAAGAAGACTCTGCCATGAGAATAGATGACCTCATAAACCACCATGTATCTATAATCTCCCTCCAGGTCATCAAGAATCATGCAAGCACCAAGATCCTTGGATTACTCTACCAAAAGTTGAGGCCTCCAATATGGATCAACCCTCCTAAGAAACAACGCTAAAGATCTGAAATGTGAAGCTCCCCACATGATGTTGTCTTCTCCTTTTACATCCCTCATGCCAAAGTCATCCTCCAAAGTGTTTCCATGCCCAACATGCAACTGATCATGCTCAAATAGAATTGGTGACCTTTGGAAGTTGGCCTCCCATGAGAAGCTACCATCCAAAAGGAACCTCCTGATCTTGGCCAATGTAAGCATAAGTGGCCTCCATATACTCCAATGTATGGAGGATTCCTTCCTCAAAGGAAGTACCCTTTGTTTCTACAAATCCATGGAGTAGCTCCCTTGCACCATGAAGGTGCCGTCCTCCATTACTGCAGCAACTTCTATCAACACAATATATGTAGTGAGAGTGGGTAATGCTAAAAAGGGGAGAATGTCTCCATCCTCCTTGAGTCTACCCCAGACTCTCTGCGCTGTAATAGTCCCCTCTAAAGTATCCACCCCTCTAGGATATAAGAGTGGTGCAACTGAATGTGAAGCATCTCTCATCCTCTCCAGAACTGGTGGTCTCCCTTGTGGAATGCCTCCATGCAGTGAGACATCAATGTCAAGAGTAGATTGCACATAGGGATGGATAGCTTTGTCTTTTCCCTTACTGTACAAATCAATCTACCTCTTCTGTGCATCACCCTTCTGAAATAGATAGGGGTGTGTGCTCCTCATCATGTGATGTTGACCTTCCTCCCTACATTCTCCTTCCATTTTTAAGGTTTCACAATCATGTTGTTCATTGGTTGTGCCTTGACCTCCACATATGAGATCTTGGGGAATTCCTTGCAATGATACAATAGTCCCTCTAGTTGGAGCAAGTACTCCATCTACCTTTGCATGAGGTGCTAGATATGCTCTAGATATGATAGCGTTGTTGCCCCCATCCTTCTCTTATTCTTCAATATGAATGGGAGTCACCTTCTCAATAAGAGGATCCTCTTTTGAAAAAGGGATCTTCATGCCCTCTTATCCAAGAATATGGGACAGAGGTTTTGCCTCTATTAAATTATTATGCAAGATGTGAGCCTCTTCAAAAAATTTCTGAAGTGGAGTTGGGTTTATAGATTCCTCCAACATATGCAAATCTTTTGTTTGTTTTGGTTTGTTTAGTTCCACCAATGATGTTTCATAATGTTTTCCATCAAACATTTCCACTAATATCTTAGTGAAATTTGCATAAGAAGAAGTATTTTCATTTCTTAATGAAAAAGACTCAAATATCCACCAAGCATAGGCCTTACCTCCAAAATGCAGCGCTGCAAATTTGATGGCTTCATCTTCAAAAAATTGGTATTGCTACAAATAGGTGTCTAGCTCCTCCACCCAAGCTCTAGCTGAACATTTAGGTGATCCATCAAAAGTAGATAGAAAAAATCTACCCATGTCATGATGCTTGCTCCTCTCCACCTTGATCTTGAAAAACTCTTGGAAAGTGATATGATCTATAAACTTCTTAGTTTGAGACTCATATTCTTGCAGAGAATCACTAAGAGCTTCCCTCCTAGGCCTTTCTTCTTCTCCCATCTCCCTCATAGTAGATCTGGGCATATGAATGCGCTGTGAAACATAGTGTGTGGCTGCATGCTCACACCTATCATGTGCAAGTCTAGAGTTTTCCTTAGATCCAAACTTTTTTGGAGATTCTCTCTCTCTTCTCATCTTTTTGAGATCTCCCTTGATATTTTGCATAGTTTGAAAGAGAAGCTTTGAGAGCTCCTCCTCCTCTCTTCCTCCAAATAATGGAGTATTCTTTTTGTTTTTTATACATCTCCTCTTCTAGTGAAGAGCTTCTCCTCATGGTGACATATTGGCTAAATGCACAGGCTGAGCCAAGATTATGCTCCGATACCACTGTAATATTCTCAAATGGGGAATGCAGCAATATATGAACAGAAAACTGGAA
Source organism: Pinus albicaulis (assembly GCA_034641835.2). NCBI lineage: Eukaryota > Viridiplantae > Streptophyta > Pinopsida > Pinales > Pinaceae > Pinus > Pinus albicaulis. The sequence continues at coordinate 1,042,524,561 of CM076575.1, forward strand.
ATAGCAGTGTAAATCAACTTATGAACATTGGAGATCAATATGGAGACAAAAAATCATGTATTAGATTAGAAAATCATCATAAATAGTGAGGCATAAATCATGTTCAATGAAGGAACAAGCCTCCCCTAAACAAACACTCCACAAATGAGTTGCTGTCACAATACAAGAATGACGGAAGACTGCTACAACGCAGTTTAAAACACACTGCTAAAGAAAAATAATGTAAAAAATATGTAGGGATGTTATATGCCTCAAAATATATGCCCAATACAGATCTAGGCTTAATACAAACTCCGACAAAGAACCCGGAAAAGGATTTTTAGAAATACACTCTATACAAAAAGGGATCTAAAGCCCAATGGCTGAAGATTCACTGCAAACTAAAGAACATGAGTGTACAAGGCTGAAATATAATATATCTGATGTATATCCCCTCAAAGGTCTCCTCCCATGAAAGGCTGAACCCTTCAATCACAAGAAAATACTCCAAAGGAGCCACAAGATCCCTCAATGAAGTTGCCCTCCAAAATAATGCAATCCCTAGCTGGAACAGCACTGGAAATGATGGGAAATAGTTGGCCTAATGCCAAAGATCTGAAATATTCCCAAGATCTCTCCAAAATGATCTCACAAGAGAAGGAAACCTTCCTCCTATGAGAAAATAGCTAAGAAAGTGGGTTTCTAACCCCTCCACCGCAACACCCTGCAACACAACACAATAACTTGCAGAAACTGCGCTGATGAAGAAAGCTATAGCTTGGCATAAAAACCTGAATGTGGAAATGAATACAATACTCTTCCAAGAGGCCTCTCAAGGAAAGAGGTGGGATTTCCACTCAGGAACATCCAGTGCTAAACAACACAACAACCCTGCTAAATATTAAGAGGAAGAAAAAGTCTAAGTAGACCAATATCAAAATAATAATCTAAAACATAACCTCATATGGCTGCCATCCTCTTCCTTAAATATTTTATGAGCTCACTTTCCCTTGGCCCCACTCAATTATATCATTTCCTCAATGAGATAAAACTCCCTCCAAAACTACGTTATTCCTCAATTAATCTCCACTCCTCCATAACAACGTTGTTGACTTCGTCAAAGTTGACTGAATCAACATGATCCAACCCCTGTTCATACTTGGAGGTGCTTTATTTAGCTGCTAAAAAGGTCTCCTTTCACACTTGAAGTGTTTTTATTGCTTTTTAGGAGACTTATGGGTCTTCCCATCCATTTATTCACCTACCTAGTGATAAAACAAACTATAATATTCCATTTAGCTGAAAGATAAATTTTTGGAATATTACAGTTGAAGCATGCAACACAATGGTATATGTGCAAAAAAAGAGTCCTCATTGGATTCTTGGGATGAGTACACCAGAAGAAGATATTTCACGTAAGAAACTAGATGTGGCACACTTCAATATCTTTTGTTCATCAGTTTACTGTCATGTTTCTAAGGATGTAAGGAAAAATCTAGAACCAACAATTGAGTTCGACATATTTGTGGGGTACATTGATACACCTCACAACTATCAAGTGTACCTTCCATCTCACATGATGACAGTTTTTCATAAAGATGTGAAGTTCGATGAAGAGAAGGCCATGAGATGTTCCCTTGAGAGGTAGCTTCAGTTTCATGGAGATGAGGATCTTTTAGCTCCAAAGGAAGAACCTCGGGATGTTGTGGAGAAACCACAAGTAGAGGAGCTGAGAGTGGAAGCACCCACTCATGCAAAGACATATAGAGATGGAAGGAAGCACACCAGATAGGCTTATAGATTGATGCATGATATTAGAGTGAATGAGGGAGAACCCACATCACAGTGCAAGCAGAGGAGGTCACTAGATTGATACACTGGCTACATGCCTCTGATGAGAGATAATGTAGAGACTAAGCCATCCTCATTCAAGGAAAAAATGTAGCAACCAATATGGATTGATGCCATGGTAGAGGAATATGATTCCATTATCAGGAAAAATTCTTGGTAAGTTTTCCCAAGGCCAAAATACAAGTCAATGGTAGGTTCCAGGTGGATCTACAAGGTGAAGCAAGTAACAGATGGGAGTGTTGAGAAACACAAAGCCAAATTTTTGGCCAAGGGGTTCTCTCAGGTGGAGGGAATTTATTATGAGGAAACCTTTTCTCCAATAGCAAGGTAATCTTCAATGAGATCAATTATAGCACTTTCAGCATAGATGGGATGGAAGATACTTTAGATGGATGTGAATACAACTTTCCTCAATGGAGTGATTGAGGAAGATGTGTACATAGAGAAACTAGAAGGATTTGAGAAATTTGACAAAGAGTTGCATGCGTGAAAACTCAAGTGAGCATTGTATGGATTGAAACAAGCACCCTGCACTTGGTACACCAGGATTTCCAACTATTTCACTGGGTTGAGCTTCCCCAAAAGTGAAGCAGATGCAAGACTTTACCATGTTGTGGTTGAAAGTAAATTATTGATTATAGTATTAAAGGTTGATGATTTAATTGTAATGAGAAGATGACAAAATCTTGCAAAGAGGATCATTTTGCAAGAGAATTCTAGATGAAAGACATGGGGCTCATGCATTATTTCTTTGGTTTTGAAATTTGGCAAGGAGATGGGGAGTTTTTTATCTATGAGGGAAAATATGCCAATGAGATACTGAAGAAGTTTCACATGGAGAGAAACAAACCCATGAAGACTCCTCTTGCAGGGAATTGGAGGAAGGAAGGTGCTACTTCGGGCGAAGTGGTAGAAGCTACCATTTACAGGCAGCTTGTGGGTTCACTTATGTACTTGGTGAAAACATGACCAAAAATGTGTTATGCAGTTAACCAACTTATTAAGTCAAACAATGGTTAAGAAAACTAAACTCTATTGGAAGGAAACCATACATGTGTTGAGATACCTTATAGGCACTACTCAGTTTGGTATTTGGTACAGAAAAACATAGGGAGTGAATTTGCAAAGCTTCACGGATGCATATTGGCCAGGGAGTCCATCAGATAGGAAGCACACATCAGGAGGAATCTTTAGTATTGGATCAACAATAGTTTCTTGGTACAGAAGGAAGCAGAGATCAGTTGCACTCAGTTCAACAGAAGCAGAGTACATGACTGCTAGTCAAGAAACTTGTGAGGATATTTAGATGAGGAAGATCCTTGTTGGTTTATTTAGTCAGTAGAATATCCTATAGTGATTTACTATGACATCCATAGTTGTATCAAACTCTCTGTGAATCCATTTTTACATGATTGATCCAAGCATAATGACATCCGATACCACCATCTCAAATATTGTGTGCAAAGGCGAATCATGTTGCTAGAGTACATTCCTATAGAGGAACATGATGTAGATATCTTGACTAAGGCACCGTCAAGAGGAAAATTCGATTTCCATAGAGGCAAGATTGGGGTATCTGAAAATTTGATTTCCATAGAGGCTAAGAGGGAGCATTGAAAATGAAACCAAGAAAGATTCTAATTTAATTTTCCCTTGAATTAAATTAGAATAAAATTGTAATTCCACATCACAAGACAACTTGAACGAGTTAACTAAGTTATTTTGACTTATTTGGTTCAATTAATTAGAGTTGAGGGCCTAACTTGAGTCATGTAGAGTGTCTCCTACTTTATAGGAGCCTAGGTTGACTTTATTTTGAGTTGTAATTAATTAATTCACTAAATCTGAGTTAGAGTCAGTTAAACTAGTTCCAAATTTTGAAGGAACTAGTGGGAGGTCAAGTAGTGGGGTGTGTACTCTATGATCAACCATTTAACTAATAAATCGACCATAAATAACTCATGCATGTGTGATATACGAGTTACCTAGTTGAGATTAGAGTTCAAGGGAAGTGTACAATCAATTATATAATCATCCAAATTGTACAAGTGGTGCATGCAATCAAAGTAAGTCCTATGGTGGATTGCGTATTTTTGGATGAGGAATTTCCCTAATTAATAGGGGATAATTCCCAAAGAAACATTATAAGGAAATAACAACTTGAGCAAGCATAAAATTGGTTAAGTATTGGCCAAGGCTTGTCTTAGAAGAAATGGGACAGATAGAGATAGTGTAGAGGTTGCTTGGGCTTGAGAAAAGCATTGTTATTGATGCAGGAGCATCATGGTTCTGAAAATTTGTACATTTAGTAGAATCTAAGGGGTCTTGTGTTTTTCAAAAAAGAGTTGGTTTCCTAAGTATTTAATTAATATAATTTTTAATATTTTGAGTGATTTGTGTAAGACATTTAGAATAGGATTTAATTAAATATTGAGAGGCATATTTGTAAATTATCTCGAATGTAGGAGAACATGAGTGATTGATGAGTGATTGGTGTGGATTGAGATATTATGAAATATTGTAAATCTTAGATTAGAAAGTAGTTCATGATTTATGGAGGATCCTTAGGATTTAGTTGAATGTTGAGATCTCCAAGGGATAAAGAAGAGATTTAGGAATTAATTGAGTACTTAGAGGATTTAGGGATTTTGTTGAGTAACATATGGATCTAAACCAGAATTGGTTACAGAACCTTTTATATATATGTGTAAATCCTCAAAGGCACAAACAGGTAGAGTGAAAAAGAGAGAGAGATATAGACTCTTAATTGTTAGCCTATGTGCACAGAGACAGTGGAAGAGAAAAGGGCCATGAAAAAGGTGTATCGAGCCAAAGCTAGATTGTAAATAGGTTTTTTATTTGTATCTGTAAATTTATTTAATGAATGAGGAAATTGAATTCATTGTGAATGTGCGTCGCATTCATTTTATGTGCTGAGTGATTTGTAACTATGAATTTATGATTTCTGTGTGATAAACCATGGTGGATGAATTCAAATTGAATGTATATGTATTTTTGAGTGATAAAGGACTTAATGGCTGGGTAGAATCTATGTAATTCTAGTCTGGAGCTAATATATGTGTGTATAGGTCAAGTAAAGAAAAAATCACAAATTCTGGACAAAGAGGGGTAGTACAAAGAGTGCTCTGTATTCAAGCTAGAGACATAGTTAAAGAGAACATTAACAAGCTCAAAAGAGATAGCATTAAATAAAACAAGAATAAGATTAGGAGAGATAGAGTTGAAGAATTCCGAAGAAGCTCAGGAGGAGTAGCGTGGAATAAATGGTATTGCAGAGCATCGACAGTAGAAGCAAAGCAATTGACTAAAGACATAATACACTTAGAAGAATTTCAAGTGAGGAATCGACGATGAGGATCAAAGCACAGAACCGAAGTTTTAAGGTTTTACAGCAGAGATCAAAGCAGGTAGAAGAGCTGAAAGAAGAGCCACATGAAGGCAAGCGTATGGTCGTGATTAGATAACACATCCAAAGGTGAGAGATGAAAAATTAAGATAAGTTGAGAAAGTGCGAAGTGGGCGCATGTCGGCATGATGCTATTTCACATCGAAAATTACTAAGTTTATAAGTTAAGGACTTTGCAAGGTAAATAAGATAAATTATGATGTGATAAGAATTTAAATATTTGATGCGATGAGTGGAGGCCACGTGTCATCACTGTGCAACATCACACATCGCAGGTTTTAAATTTTAGCATTAAAAGAGTTCACACGGTAAAGTGTTTCGGTTGCGATGCGATGTGGACGGGATATGACATGTGAATAGATATAGCATGGACGTTAGATATGGAGGAGATATATGGTGGGGATTATAGTGTGAATTCGCATAGGAAATTTTATCTTTTACATTTACGTTGCAAGTTAAGTTTGCCGACTTGCGATGCGCTATGATGGGTCGAAGGATGGTGGGACCCTAGAATCCTATTCTGCGTATATTTTAGGTAATAGTTTGAGTTATATGGGCAATCTGTTGTAAAGTGAAGCGTTGTTGATTGCTAAATTATGTATGCTAAATAAAATCCATAGTATAATCCACTGCATGTATAAAGGAGTTATGTGGGCCATAACCCACAGGCCCGCGATAATTGTATAATGTGAAGGTGTGTATGATTGATAAGGTGCACCAGAAAGTTGAAAAGGGTAATTGTGGGGTTAATTCCACTAACCTTGCAATAGAGGCGTTTTTGGTTAATTGTGACCTTATGGTTGCATCATTTGGTATCATAGTAGTAAAAGAACTTTTGGGAGAAATCAAAACAAGAAGATTTTTGATGATGATAATAGAGTTAAACTATGCAGAAAAAATTGATAGCAGAGTCGAGTGAGATTCAACATGATTGTGGATCATAGGAGAAGAAGTCAAATTATAAATCTGAAAAGGTGGAGACAAGTGCAACGAAAAATTTAGACAGTAATATCTGACAAAGAGATGGTTGTTTTCTTGTGAAGAATGAATATCCATTCGAATGTCAAAAGTGGAAGCAGACTGCTTGTGAAATCATGCAGGTATTGTTTTATTTAACTCTAATTTGATTTTTGTAGGTTGCAGACAAAGGAGGAATATCTCAGCAAGGAAAGTTGTAAAGAAAAGAACCAATTGTGTTCTTGAAGGCAGAGTAAAGTGGATACTCTGAAGAAATGTGGCAAAGAACCTGAATGATCCAGTTGAAGGTTGGACAAAAAGGACAAGAATGTTCTCAGAAGAAAGTAGAATTGCAGAAGCAAAGGATCAAAGGAGTTTCTCAATAGAGGTTCCAGAGATAAATAAACAGTGTTACCAAAAGACCAAGCTTCAAGGAGAGATGGCTTTGTGAGGTACTTGCAACATGTATGGAGACTTGCTGAGAAGGAGAGGCTTAGTGCATTTCTCAAGTGAATAGATACAGTTCACAAGAGACAGAATAATGACTACTGATAGTCATAATAGAGGTTCAGAGAGAAGCCACATCAGAAGAAGAGTGGAGAAATATGAAAAGGTAAATAGCATAGAGAAGATAAGTCAAGAAGAGGTTGACAGAGAGAAAGCTGAGATAAATTTTCAACTTGGATTATTGATGGATATGTTGTAGAGAAATAAGGTAGACTAGAGGTATGGTTGGACTATGAGAAAGAAAGTGAAATGGCATAGGCTACAAGAGAAGAGAAAGTTCATCAAATGAATATGTAGCTAATAGAGGAGCTGAGGAAGCTTGAGTAGATAATGAATGTTCAATTGAGGATAGAGAAGCTCAAAGGAGTTGAGCTACAAAAAAATAAAATTGTTGGAGATGAACAAGTTCCTTTTGAACTTGAAGATGGAGCAATGATGTATGAAACATTAGTCGAGGCTACTGAGCCTTACGATTTTGAAATTAACAATTTTTGTATGGTTGCAAGTGTAATACATAATGATGGAAAATATTTCGGTATTTTCAAAGAAAAGGAAGCAGAGAGACATAATCTGAATTCTGCTTTAGAAAAGAAGGATGAGACAGTCAGGTCTCATGAGGAAATTCATACACAGTTGAAGGAAGATATTACTTTTCAGCATACTGCTAGAGCTATAAGCAGACGAAGTTTGGCTTATCATTAGGGGAATTTTGAGGTCTAAATTGGGCCTCCTAAGAAAAATGTACAACAAAAATAAACTTTATAAGAACCAATAAGATTCAATATGATGATGTCAACCATGGGGGATAATTAACCATTTTTTAAGTAAAAGGGTAAAAAGATTAAAAAATAATAAAATAATAAAACTACTTTTTCAACTCATATTTTTAACTTATCTCCTAAATTTTTTACTCAAATTTTGAGTGGGAGTACTCGTTGGATGAAAAATTCAATTCCTCATGAAAGGAGTACCCATGTTGTATACTTTCGATGGACCCCGCTACATGAAAAATGAGAAATACATGAAAAAACGTGATTGCAATCACGTTTTTCATGTATTTATCATTTTTTGTCTAGCGGGATCCATCAAAAGTATGCAACATGGGTAGTCCTTGGATGAAGAATTAAATTTTGCATCCAACGAGTACCTCCACTCGAAATTTGAGTAAAAACTTTGTGAGATAAGTTGAAAATACGAGTTGAAAAAGTAGTTTCTTCTTTTTTTCCCTCTAAAATTTGATGATGTAATAAAATATTATTTTATTATTTCCACTATTGTTTTATAATTTCCTTAGGAAGCCCATTTTAGACCTAAAAATTCCCCTAATGATTGGTAGCCAAAAGCAAGCAAAAGAAGTTTACTTTTGTAAACCTGAGCAAGGTATTTTCTTTGATAAAGAAAGTGAAGATGTGAAGGAAGGACAAGACGAAGATCTTGTGAGATGTTTGATTGACATGGGCAGCCAAAAATAAGAACAAATATTGGAGACTATTATGAGAAAGGCCAGAGATGAATTTATACTTTTTAAGTGTAAGGAAGAGATTATAGTACTAGAAGAATTGTTGAGAGAGCCTAAAAGTGAAGAGGAAATTACAAGCAAAGGAGAAGAGATGTTTATAACATCTAAGGAGACTGGGGTGAGTTTAAATTGTCAAGTGTATGATGTATTTGTATGTGATGAAGAAGATACAAACGAAGTTGTAATAAAGGAGATGGAGGACATCTTATCTTTCGAAGGTAAGAGTGAAGTTCAAAGGCAATATGATAATGAACAAGTTTTTGTCTTCAAAGACAATAACGGTGAAGGAGAATGGGATTGTAATCAGCAGCTGGAAGAAAATGTTAACACAGGAAAAGAAGATCTCATGCAATGTAAGATTGTTGGGGTATGTGATAGTGCTAATTCTGTCATGGAAAAGTAGGGAATAAGACATTCAAATGTCTTATGCATCTTTGAAAGACGTGGAGAAGAAGTTGAAGAAAACAAGAGTTTTGAAACTGTTACACAAAGGAAAGGAAAACAACATCAAAGTAATTTGGACATAGAAATATAGAATTTGATGAAGCTTATGAGAAATGAACATAAGGAAAGGAGTTACAGACAGAGAAGACAAATAATCCGTTGGATGAAAGGTTGGACTGTAACAAACATTGAAGGAAAATTTTGGAGTGTTACAAACAAAGATATGGAAACTAGGAGAAGCAAGGAAAGACAACATAATACATGGACACCAATTGAAAGAAACAAAGAAATCACTGAAGAATAAAGTATGGGATTCGGGAGGGAAAATATTGGAAGCACATGATCTGGAGATCATGCTTATTTTCTATCTAAGGGTTCTTGTGTTTTTCAAAAAAGAGTTGGTTTCCTAAGTATTTAATTAATACAATTTTCAATATTTTGAGTGATTTATGTGAGACATTTAGAATAGGATTTAATGAAATATTGAGAGGCATATTTGTAAATGTTCTCGAATGTAGGAGAACATGAGTGATTGATGAGTGATTGGTGTGGATTGAGATATTTTGAAATATTATAAATCTCAGATTAGAATGTAGTTCATGACTTATGGAGGATCCTTAGGATTTAGTTGAATGTTGAGATATTCAAAGGATAAAGAAGAGATTTAGGAATTAATTGAGGACTTAGAGGATTTAGGGATTTTTTTGAGTAACCTATGGATCTGAACTAGAATTGGTTACATAACCTTTTGTATATTTTTGTAAAGCCTCAAAGGCACAAACAAGTAGAGTGAAAGAGAGAGAGATATATAGACTCCTAATTGTAAGCCTATGGGAAAAAAGAGAGTGGAAGAGAACAGGGCCATGAAAAATGCGTATCAGGCCAAAGCTAGATTGTAAACATGGTTTTTATTTGTATCTGTACATTTATTTGATGAATGAGGAAATTGAATTAATTGTGAATGTGTGTGGCATTCTTTTTACATGCAGAGTGATCCGTAACTACGAATTTATGGTTTCTGTGTGATAAACCATGGTGGATGAATTCAAATTGAATGTATAAGTCTTTTTTAGTGTTAAAGGACTTAATGTCTGGGTAGAATCTATGTAATTCTAGTCTAGAGCTAATATATGTGTGTACAGGTCAAGTGATCTGAATGTGATCGAATAAAGTGCTTAAGCAGTTTGATTAGTTTGTCCTTTAGATTGACTGTTAACTGAAGTATTATTTAATGAAAAATAACATAAACCAGCAGCATAAATGAATTAAATAACAACAATAATTAGAGAGAAGAAGAGACAAACAATTTGATGACGGATTTCGTCCCTCCTGGACTACATCTCCGCGTCCGCTTTTAAGTGGGCGTCCGTTTTTATTAGGATTGATCTTGAAGAATATTTACACTGAAATGGAACAGAATGACTATTCTTGCAGGCAGTTCTGAACGCTGTAAATAGAAATTAATCTTCCTCGCCTTTTCGACGCTTTTCTCCGTGCTCAATTCCAACTCCCGACGGTTGAGCAATGCTACAAACGAATTCGCCTCTAACCTGCTGAAACTGATCTCCAAAAACTCAATGTCTTCACAAAAATCCAAGATGAAATTTATGAAAATTTCCATGGCTTAAATAGTTTGCATCGAACCTCCATTTTACTCCAATTAGCAATTGGTTGAGAGAAAATTGTGATTAGGATATCGAATCCTATCTCATCACCCTAAACCTAAGAGATATTTGATAAACTTTAATTACCTTAGCACTGATTTAAATCAAGAAAACCTAAATTTAAACATTATATTATAATCTTTAACTGGGCGGCTTGATAACCGTGCAGAAATGGTTAACTTCCGGCATGTGATCAGCGCGGGTGGATAGGGATAACACTGGCGGTTACGGTTTCCACCGACGGTTTAGATCTTAACCCCGGCGGTTTTGGCACAGGTGTCACATGACGTTTATAGCCGGCGGTCTCTGTGCATTTTCTACTGTTGACTTGACTTAACCTATCGTGGTAACATCTTTGCTCACATATTATTCCTTCCGACGCGGTCTAGACCACACGGTTAGGGTAACGCTGTGGTTTTGTTTTTCGACTTTATATTTATGTTTAGGTTTTTTATCACCATGTATAAGTTTCACAACTTAGTGCTTAGGTATTTTAGCATATTTTTAAAGTTTAGGAATAGGACTTAGGCCATCACTTAGTTTTGGAGATAGGTTTTAATGCCTTAGGAGATAGACTTAGGGATTTTAACATAATGCTTAAATCCTTAGTACTAGGATTAGACCTTAGGATTAGGTCTTAGTACTTAGGATATTACATCATCATTTTAGCCCAAAAATTCACCTTCTCGACACACACATGAAGATCATTCCATGAACCTTAAACCTTTACAAACCATGAACTTGACACTGAACCATGATACTGAAGGGCCTTTTCACTGGCCAATTAAAAAAACCGTGGATTGGGAAACTGAATTGAACATCGAACTGTTGGAGTTGACTTGGCACTCTGTTGATCTGTACTGATCAAGATCCTCTTGGATCAATTGTTGTGTAACCAGCTCCAAAAATAGAAGAAAAAAGATATCGACACCTTAGAAATAAGCCACTTCGAGGGGGCAACCTCCAATACATTACATAAATGAAAAATTCTTGGATGATACAATTTACAAAACCTCCTTTCTATATATAGGAGTCCATGTGGCCATAATGTAATCCTAGTGGGCCACAATGTAATCCTAGCCGACCTAACAATAATAATTTAAGGGCACAATAATAACAAAATGGGGGTTACAAGGGTACAATAATAACAATAAGGGGGTTACACTAATAACAAAAAGGGACTATACTAGTAATATAGGGACCTAACATGCCCCTCTCCTTCAAAAAAGTGTTGTCCTCAATGCTTGAGTAGCTCTGGGTGCTTCTGTATAAACTTATCATCCTCCCATGTAGCATCTTCAGTGGGTAAGTTCTTTCACTTGATGAGATACTTTGAAATTGATCGATTCCGTAATTGTCGAGTTCTTGTTTTCGTGACCGCTTCAGGTTCCAATATGATTTTTCCTTCCTCATCAAGTTATGGAAATATTGTTTGAACTGGAATATTTTCACCTATAACCTTCTTTAAGCATGAAACATGGAAAACTGGATGCACTCGTGAAGAAGCAGGAAGCTCCAATTTGTATGCCATAGTACCAATCTTTTGCAACACCTTGTAAGGACCATAGTACTTTGGCGATAATTTATTATCCTTCTTAGCTTGCTTGAGGAACATTTGTTTGTATGGTTGTAGCCGTAAAAATACCCAATCTCCTACATCAAAACTTCTCTCGCTGCGATGTTGATCTGCCTGTTGTTTCATTCGATTTTGTACCAAATTCAGGTTATCCTTTAAGAGTTGGAGAACTTCTTGCTGATGCTCGATGTGATCTTCCACTGCTTGAACCTTCGAATTTTCCCTTAAAGATGATGTGATGGATGGTGGATGATATCCATAAAGTGCTATAAATGGGGTCATTTTTGCTGCGGTATGGAAGGAAGTGTTATACCACCATTCAGCGAGAGGTAACCACTTGACCCATTGTGTTTGTTTATCAGATACAAAACAATGAAGATATCCTTCCAAACATTTATTTACTATCTCGGTTTGACCATCAGATTGAGGATGATAAGATGAGCTATGAGCTAATTGAGTACCCAAACAAGAAAATAACTCCGTCCAAAAATTTCCAGTAAAAATGGGATCTCTGTCGCTCACAATAGCCCTTGGGCTTCCATGTAGCTTTTGAATTCTATCCATAAATGTAGTAGCAACTGTACTTGCTTTAAATGGATGAGATAATGCACAAAAGTGTGCATACTTGGTAAGTCTATCAACTGCCACCATGATGACACTCTTTCCTTCGGACTTAGGTAAACCTGTGATAAAATCCATTGAAATCTCCTCCCAACGTTGACTTGGAATGGATAAATGTTGTAGAAGTCCCGGGGTCTTAATTGTCTCCACTTTATTCTGCTGGCAAACCAAACATTCCGCCACAAACTTTTGAATATCAGATTTAAGGCCATCCCAAAATAATTCTTTCTTCACCCTGTGGTAAGTTTTTAAAAATCCTGAGTGTCCTCCTAAAGGAGAAGTGTGCAATTCCAGAATAATCTTTTGTTTTAGTTGGGAATTCTTACAAAGATATAAGCGATCTTTGTACCATAAGGAATCATTTTTCCAACTAAATGTATCGGATGTACTAGGATCTTGCTGCAACTTTTGAATGAGTGTCCATACATCTTTGTCCTTCTTCCATTCATCTCTTGCTTCGGTTATCCAATCTGGTTGGATAATAGAAATGGCACAAAGCAATGCTTCCACCTCTTCATTCTTTCTTGAGAGTGCATCTGCAACATCATTAAGCTTTCCTTTTTTGTAGATTATTTCAAAGTCATAACCCAACATCTTTGTGACCCATTTTTGCTGCTCTTCTGAAGATAGTCTTTGTTCCAAAAAGTGTTAAGACTATCATGATCAGTTTTTACCTTGAAGTGTCTTCCCATTAGGTAAGTTCGCCATTTCTTTAGTGCATGCAGTATTGCTAACATTTCCTTCTCATAAATAGGTTTCTGTAAATACTTTCCTTTGATTGGGCGACTTTCAAAAGCAATGGGTCTTCCTTCCTGCATTAAAACTGCACCAATTCCATTTCCTGGGGCATCACATTCCACAATAAAGGTTTTTGTGAAGTCTGGTGTAGTTAAGACCGGTGCTAGGCACATTGCCTCTTTAAGATGTTCAAAGGCCTTAGTTGCTTCAGGATTCCATGAAAATGCATCTTTCTTCAATAATGTTGTTAGAGGTGCTACTATTCTCCCATAATTCTTAAAAAAATTGCGATAATACCCTGTTAACCCGAGAAATCCTCGCAACTGCTTTATGGTTGTGGGGACTTTCCATTCCTTAATGGCTTTAATTTTGTTAGGGTCTACTTTAACACCCTCGTGAGATACAATATGACCCAGATATTCCACCTCTTGTACTCCAAAGAAACATTTTGATGTTTTTGCATATAATTGTTTCTCCTGCAATAGTTTGAGCACCCTGTCAACATGTTCAACATGATCCTTCCAAGACCTGCTATAGATTAGTATATCATCAAAAAATACCGGCACAAATTTTCTTAGGAAGGGTTTGAAAATGGAATTCATCAACCCTTGAAATGTAGAAGGTGCATTGGTAAGGCCAAAAGGCATGACCAAAAATTCATAATGACCTTCATGAGTTCGAAATGTTGTTTTTGGAATATCTTCGGTCTTCATTCTAATTTGATGATATCTTGAACGAAGATCCAACTTGGTAAAATAAATTGCTCCATGTAATTCATCCAATAATTCATCAATCACAGGAATGGGAAATTTATCTTTAATGGTGAGCTTATTGAGTTCCCTATAATCCGGACACATTTTCCATGATCCATCCTTCTTGTGTACCAATACTACAGGAGCAGAGAAAGAACTTTGACTAGGTTGAATTATACCTGCCTCTAACATTTCTGCAATCATACGTTCAATTTCGCTCTTTTGGACGTAAGGATATATATAAGGCCTGATGTTTGGAGGAACACTTCCTGGAATCAAATGAATAGCATGATCATAAACATGAATAGGTGGGATTCCTTTGGGAGTTTCAAACACCTTAGAATGATTGTCCAAGACTTGTTGGAGATCTGCAGAAATAGATGATTTTGATGTTGGAACTTCTAGTGAGCATAATTGTGCAATTACACCTCGTTGTTATTTCTTTAGAATCTTTGTCATGACATTAGAGCTTATTATCTTTCCCGGCTTCCCTGCAATACCCCGTAATTCGACTTCCTTTCCTTTTGAAAAAAAATTCAAGAAAAGTTCTTGAAAATTAAAAGTTATCGTCCCCAAAGATTGTAACCATTGTACTCCTAGTACAACATCAACACCTCCCATAGGAATGGAAAGCATTGGACTAGTCAATACATATTCCCCCATGGTTAGCTTGATATTATGGCATTTTCCAGAGCAATTTATAGTTCCTCCATTTGCAACCATCACTTGACATTCTGGTGCTGGGTATAGGAAACAATTTAATTCCTTTGCTACCTTAAAATGAATAAAATTATGGGTGCTACCTGAATCAATCAACACTATTACCTATTTCTTCTTGATATGTCCTTCTATCTTGAGAGTTTGAGGAGTGGTAATTCCTGCCAGTGCATTACACGATATGGTCGGATTCATTTCTTCCTCTTCTAGGGCTAGTTCCTGGTATATATCCTCTTCTTGTTCATTTTCTTCTTCCTCTTCACAATCTATGTAAAATAATTTCTTCTCAGCACACTTATGACCTTTAGTGTATTTGCTATCACAACTGTAGCAAAGCCCTTTTTCTCTTTTTTCTTCTAATTGTTGTGGTGTGAACCTTGTAGGTTGTGGAAGTCTAGGTGTAGAAACACTTCCTTCTTTATAGAAGTGAGTGGTAGGCTTCCTTGTCGCCATAATTTTACATTCAATTTTTCTTGCCAACTTGAATGCCTTCTCCAATGAATCAGGTTCCCAAATGCGAACTTCATGTTGGATGTTATCCTTTAAAGTGCCTATGAAGAGACCAATCCTGTGTTCCTCTGGAATGTCAGTTACCCTTATATTCAATTTTTGGAAGTCCTCAATGTGCTCCCCCACTAAACCCTTTTGTTTGAGATTTATCAATTTGGTAAAGAAGGTGTTGCTATTTGTATCCTCATAATGTGCTATCATTTCCTCCGTAAAAATTGACCAAGTGACAATTTTTTTACGAGAGCAAAGCCATCGATACAATACAAATGTATTTTTTTCTAAATGTAAAGTTGCAATGCGTACCTTTTGTGTGTTTTTCACATTATGGAGATCAAAATATTGCTCCATCTGTAGTATCCATGTTACAGGATCCTTGCCATCAAACTTCCTCATATCCATTTTTGGAATATGGTGGTTCTTCCGCCAACATTAGAGTTTATGAAATCACGATTAACATTTATTTTTTTCTCATCATGAGTTTCCTCTACTATCTTTTCACCATTAGGAAACATTTCTTGTATCAACTTTGTCAAACCTACTATGTCTACTTTTAGATCATTCTTCATGTTTTCCATTTTAGCTTCCATGTCATCCATCTTAGATTCCATGCCATCTATCTTAGATTCCACGCCTTTCTTCAAACCATCCATATTATTCTTCACACCATCCATCTTTTCTTCCATGCCTTTCTTCAAAACTTCCATTTCATTTTTTGCTGCTCTTTGCGAGAGCGAAATTTGGTGCATTTTCTCTTGTAATTTTGATAGATCATGTTGCAATTCTTCATCTTCATGAGTCATAGTAGAGCCTTCTGAAGGCTTAATGGGTGTTGAATTATTTTTACGAGGCATTTTTTAGAACCCAATACTGATTTCTATTCTACAATATGCCCTTGGAATCAATTAAAATTGATTTTTCAAACAAGACTTATGCAATTCGGAAAAAAAATACACACCTTTTTCTTGCTTTTGAGGAGCTCGATATTGAAATTGGATTATCTCTGTGATTGCGAATCTTCAATATCTGAAATTCAGCACTGAAGTAGCCCTCTGAATTCTCTTTTGAATTCCACAGGTCTGACCTAATTTGGATTCTCCAAGACAAAGTTATGTCCAATATCCCACAATGACCTAATTATGGACTAGTTCAATAGAGCGAGCTTGTACAACTTGCCACGTGTCACTGTTTCGTCCTTCGCCTTTGAAATTTATAGCAAAGAAACTACAGTCCGTGTAATTGCAAAAAATGTTTACGACACTCCAATCTGATGCTTAGAGAGAGAGTTATTGAACGTTTCCCACGATCACCTCTTTGAGATGAAATTCTGGAGCCTGAAAAAGCACTATCTTCCACAAATCATATCTCTAAAAAATATTGTGGACCAAGCTCTGAAATTTTTTGAAGAGTTTCCTCAGGATTTCAGCTTTGCACCCTAAAAATTTCAGATTCTAAACCTTCGTAGAAAAAAAATTATAGCGCAAATTACACGATGACCTGTTTAGGAGCCTGAAAAAAGACCTAACTTCCACAGATCATATCTCCGAAAATGTTGTGAACCAAGCTCTAAAATTTTTAAATGATCTTCCTTGGGATTTCAGCTTCGCACCTTAAAAATTTCAGCTTCTGAATCTTCGTAGAAAATTTTTTATAGAGAAAATTCCACGATTACCTGTTTGGAGCAGCGAAACCCTAGAATCCAAAGCTCTAATACCAAATGTTGTGTAACCAGCTCCAAAAATAGAAGAAAGAGATATCAACGCCTTAGAAATAAGCCACTTCAAGGGGGAAACCTCCAATACATTACATAAATGAACAATTCTTGGATGATACAATTTACAAAACCTCCTTTCTATATATAGGAGTCCATGTGGCCATAATGTAATCCTAGTGGGCCACGATGTAATCCTAGCCGACCTAACAATAATAATTTAAGGGCACAATAATAACAAAATGGGGGTTACAAGGGTACAATAATAACAATAAGGGGGTTACACTAATAACAATAAGGGACTATACTAGTAATATAGGGACCTAACATCAATCCTCTCCACTTAAAATGCTTTTGGACCACAATCTTGATTTTAAACTGACAATAAGTGAGAATACAACTCTCTCACTTTCATCTTGACTTTGATGACATACAACCATACCTGCTCATTGACCTGAAACTGATGCTTATCATGGCGCAATTTGAACCTAACTTGACTCAATGCTTGTCGTGGCGCAGAAGAATGTAAGGCTTGATTGTAAGCTTGATGCACATAAGTTACAAATTCATCCCACATCTTAGGTTGTATACTGCAGTTACCTTGAAGAATATGTATCCCAGCTCTCTTCACCATTATTATCTGTCCTTGAACCAAATCCATGCTACCCCATGGTTGAAAAGGAACTAGAAGTGTAATGTGCAAACCAATATTTCGATTGCATGGCTTGCTTGTCGAACACATTACACATCCCTTTATGTACTTCACAATTGTTTCATACATATGAGGCCAGTAACAATATTTTTGACTTTGTGTCACAGTCTTGCTTACGCCTGCTGTTAGTCTACTATACCAATAGGTTTCATCTTTCATGATTGTCTTGATTGAACTATGGAATATGTTCAAACCTTCTTTCTTGAGCAAAGGTGTTCCATATTCTTGAAAAACCAAAAAATCAAAAAATTTTAAAAAATGTAAAGAGGGTATACCCTAAAAGAAAAATCAAAGGGTAAAAAGTAAAAATGACAAAAAAAGACAAAGAAATGAACCCCAAACAAAAATAAGACCAAAGGAACATGCAATTCCAGCCACTACTATTTCTGTTTTTGCAATAAAGCAATTAAAAAGTCTTTGTTTGACTACACATCTATAACAAGTCAAACCGTTTAAACTTGACTTACTCATATTTCAATTTCATGTTATAGATTAGAGATTAAATATCTAGCCAAACATTTTAATCTTGGCAGCTAAGTAGATAGGTAGAGTTAATAAGAGGTGCCTATCACTTAATCTCATTCCTTGGATGTGTAATAAGGGTAGAATTAGATAGACGGTTTTGTAAAAAGAAAGATTGAAAAGGGTCTGGTATGGTACGCTATTGCAAGTTAGCAGAAAATGGTGGGAAATAAGTAGATAGGGTAGGTAGATGGTGTCAAAGTGTTGTCCGATGAATGATGTCACATGTTTTTGATCCTTACTTTCACTGCTACTTTAAAGCAGGAAATACACCGGAAAATCACAGCAAGCAAAGTCAAATTCATTAACCTCCCTCATCATTTTTCCCCCTCAAGAGTTTTACTAATTTCCCCAAAAGTACTAAGGTAATTTGAGATCAAAGGGGCTCAAGGCATTTCCTTGACTTCTGGAGGGACCGGACCCTCGGCCTAATGATAAAAAAGACCTAAGTACTTGAGATAATTCATCATTATAATCATCCATCTTTAACCTTGTCCTAAGTAAAATCCCATTTTACTTAGGAACATCATGCAAAATTCCATAAAAATCCCTCATGATAACTTGCTATTCTAAGTTTAAGTATTGAAGATAAGATATTGAAATTTACTTCAAAAGTTCTCACTTTCTTAGATGTGCAAAATATTTTGAGTTTCCTTGTCCTTTGCCATATTTACATTTAACTCTATTTTACTAAATCCTTAGTAAAATACCCTATCCTAAGTATATAACTCCCTTTTTATAAATAACCCAAAAAACCCCTCTATTATAAAGTTTAACCAAATGTTTATATCCCCGCACATTCAAATAAAAACCCGCTATACGCCCTTTGGTTAAATTTATCATTATAATATAAACCCGCCCCTATGGTAAGTTAATTATATACGTTAATTTACCATATAATAAAATAAAATCATATGTCCGAAAAGCTTTAAACATGTGGTGTATATGTTTAATACCAAAGAAAAAATAAAATCCGAAGTTTTATGCCAACGTGGCTCATCCACCTGGCATTTCCCCGATGATTAAAACCCCACCGCGACCCCTATTTCCTTTATAAACACGGAATTAGTTAATTATCTGAATTAACTAATAATTACATCTTTCCGCCTATTATATGCCCCCCGGGAGGTTTAAATAGAGTTAATTGCGTTTAAAACCCCGCCGGGTCCGCACATCCAAACCCCACTATCTTTTTGTCCTATCCACCGTCCGATCTCCCACTGTAAGATCTACGGCCAGCGTTCACCCCGCTACCCATCCCTTGTCAGCGTTTTAACCAGCGGGGGATGGGTGGTATTTGACCAGTCACCCGTCCACGCGTCAACAATTTTGTGGAATCGCTGTCCTCGCGGTTAATACCGCCTGTGCTCAAAAGCGGTGCGGGGACTTACCACTTACCACCCGGCCCCTCCACCATACATCAGCCTGTACGTTGATGACATCACACCTCGGAAAACTAAAAAACCCTTTAATTGTAAATAAATCCAATTCTTCGTGTTTTTCTGTTATTTTCGTTATTGAAAACGACAGCGCTCCCTGCTACGGTTTTCGAATTTCCACTGAAATTGACTATGCTATCTGATTTCGCTCCAAGATTCCACTGCACTTGTGTTCGAGTACACTCCCGCCATCGCCTGATACCTGTTAAAAGCCAATTCTCGTCCAAAAACAGGTATTTATCTCACAGCGCCCCGAACTTCAATATAAAATCTGTTTTCCCTGTTTTCTACTTAATTCGTAATTAAAACTCATCATTGAGATCTCCCCCAGAGGTTTTAAAATTGTACAATTTCTCCCTGAAACTGCATTTGTGTTAATTTCCTTCAGTTTAGAAGTCGCGCCCGGCCTGTGAAGAAAACCAGAAACCTCCGTTTTGAATCCACAAGAACCAAAATGGAGGCCCGGGCAGCTTTGAATATCACTCCACTGAATGCCCCCCACCGTGAATTGGAATATTTACGTTTGGTAGATAAAGATTTCCAAATTAAAGACTTGCATTTTGATGAAAGTCCCCTATTGAGTTATTGTCGCTACAGAGACGAATACTCAAAGGGGCAAGATCTTATAGGGTTTTGGGAATCCAATCTCCCAAGGTACCTCATCCCTTCAGTCATTTATTTCCCAGAAATCATCCATTATTAACATTCAAACTATGATCCCACTCAAAGGGCTGTAATAGCTCCTGATCAAAGTGTTCTGTTTCCCATTACTCCCCAGGCTATCAATGCCATGTTACACTTTGAACCAGACCAAGAACTAGCACCATTTTCCATGGAAGAATTGATTGAGAAGACCAGGCAATTAACCCCAGAAAAGCTAAAATCCATGTGCCAGAATTTCATGTTGCCTGAGCATTTGCCTATGGTTTTTATTATTTCAATACATTGGGAAGGCTCATTATAAATATGATATCTTTTGTCTTGGGATTCAACACCAGTGAATATGTGGATGAGATAACCTTGGTTTTGCTATCCATTTTTACTCCTGGGCAACCTCCTAAGATTAAATATGACTTTGCCTCCTTCATAGCCAACAAGATCCATGATCAATTCATGAGGCTAGATGATGAAAAAGTTTTTAAATATTCCTCAGTCATCTATCATCTCATTATCTACTATCAGTCAGAAAAGTTCCCTTTCCCTGTTCAAAAACTTGATGCCAAGGGAAACCCCAGGTCAGTCATATTTTGGTCCCCCATAATTCATTCTTCCTCTGATTCTCCCTATTCCTACACTGAATTCATTGATCAGTTTGTATATCCTGCAACAACATTGTTAACAGGAATTCCTCCCCCAAGGCTCAGTAATGAAATTAGAAAGACCTTGCAACTTTCAAGGACTTATAAAGTTGGGGATTGGTATTTTTATCAAAACCATACAGTCATCAGAATTTATGATGTGAATTACATCCATTCAGGTTACCCAGATATGTGCCCATGAGGATTTTTGCCTTGGAATACTTCAGGCAAATGAACAATTCAGATGTGATCCATTTTTGTAATGTAAAGAAGAAAGCTCAATTAAGGATCAAAAGTCAATTAGGTCCTTTCATCTGCAACTCTAGGGAGGCCGAGAGAGAGGCAGAAAATATATTACAAGGAAAGTTCCAAACATCTTTCCGTTGGGTTCCTTATGACCCATTTGGTTTTATTTGTGAAAAGAGATTAAAGAATAAATCATCCCCTTATATACACCACAAGATTCCTGATATAGAACAATATGCCAATCAAGATGAATGGGTTGAAGGAACACTTGTTGAGGAAGAAAGTGAAGCTGACAAAATGAATAAAATTATGAAAGATGTTGAGAAAAACTTTGACCTAGAATCTTATGGTCAAGTGCAGGTACCCTACATTGGCACTTCTTCAGCAGCAACTCTACAGCACACATTACAGGAAAGCAGTTCATCAGTTGCAGCAGAATCAAAGGGCAAAGGAAAGGAACCTGCAATCCAGGTCATTGAAACTTTGGTCATGGCAGAGAAACCACAAACTTCCAAAGCACCTGAACAATAACATGTTTCTCCCACACAGGAAAAACACACACAAGTTCCAGAGTTGAAAACTCCATTAAATGTGGAAATAGGAAAGAAGAGGCAGGTTTCAGATACCACACCTCCAAAAGGGACCTCACAGGTATATCAATCCAAAAAACATAAATCAGATCCACTTCCAGATGTGGAAATCATAGATGAAGTGTTTGATGATGGAAGGGAAGACAGTCAACTAACTGGCATAGTTAGTGAAACAAACACAGGACAAAAAGGAAAAGCTTTACAAAAGTAATTAAGTACTGAGGTATCCTCTTTCAGACCACCAAAGACAGACACAGGGGATATTAAAAGAACCTTCATTAATATTAAAGCAAAGAATGATCCATTAAAAATGAAGGTATATGATCAATATATGAAAATGGCTCCCCATAATCAAGAAAGGCTAATGTCAGCGTTTGACATGTCACAAGGCAAAATGATAATGAGCCACTTCAAGTCAAAGGTGCCAAAACCCATTACTGCAGCTGACTACATCAGGACAAATTTTGAAGTTTTGGAAAAGGATATCCATCCTCTGGACCAGATAGAGCTACACAGACAAACTGGGGAAATGGTCTATTCTACTCTTACCAATAAGGCCATGGCAGCTATAACGCTGCAGGATTCTTTGAATAACACAACTGCACAATTGCAGATTGAGAAGGCCTCTTCACAGGCTAAAGATAATAGAATAAAGTCTTTAGAAGACATAATCATTGGCTTGGGTCATAACCCCAAAGACATTAAAAGTATTGAGGCATTAATAAAGAAGAAAGATGATGACATAGCTGCACTGAGGAAGAAGCTAAAATTGCCAGCCTCAAGGCACCCTCAGACCCAAGAAGTTCTAAAAGGGAATTCACAGGAAGAAATAATGGAGTTGCTCCTAAATATGACTGAGCGACTAAGTGAAACGGAGAAGGAATTGGAACAAGCTTTGCAGGAACAGGAAACTATCAGGCAGTCATCAACAACAGGTACTACAACAATAGGTCAGCAAACACAGCCATCCCAGGTAAACACTTCTGGTTTGAGTTCTGATGAATTAATAAAATAGATGGAAAGTCTACAACTAAGGGTCACAGAACTCCAAACAACGAAATTGAAATTAGTAAAATTGGAGGAAAAATATGATACATCTAAAAAGACAGCTGCTGATAACACCAGGGAAATAAAAAGGTTAGAAAAATTGGTTCAGGCTTTGGAAAAAGATCTTTCATTGGAGAAACCTTTAAAGGAAATAAATGACATTCTTTGGGGTAACATCATTGAGTTAATAAAGGGTATTTGGCCCTCTATTCAAGCTATTTTTGAACAAAATGAGTTGGTTAAAATAGCCCAAGAAGAAATAAACAGAACCAGAAATGAATTAAGAGGCAGGCCTGAGCAGGCCAATCAGCTTATTCAATTTTTGAACACTCGGACAAAGCAACAGCTTGCAGTGTTAGGGATTGATGACAGGACAGGCACAGTTTTGGAAATAAAGAGAGTTTTCATCAAGAGAACTTTCATGCAAAATTTAGAAAGGAAATGCACAGATATTTTGGTTGATATCAATATTTTCAGAGAGAAATTTCAAGCTTTGTTGGACAGTGGGTTACCAAGTCCTATGCTCTCAGAGGATCAAATAATGGACTTAGAAACCTATGTAAAGAAAATGAATGCTCATTCTCAAAATACAGCTGCTTGTTCTCCTAGTTTACCACAATCAACATTACCAACAGGGAGAAATATCTATGATAGAGTAAGGAATTTATTTCATTTGGAACATGAAATAAAGTATCTATTTCCTAATGAGCCAACCTTTTACAAACTCACAGAAGCAGATGAGACATTAAGAAAGCTCAAAAGGACTATGATACCAGATAATCAATGGTGGAATGAAATGTTGGAAATTCTATAAAAGTTATTTTCAGGATAAGAATTTTTATCTTTACTATCAAGTAAAGGATAAAAATGAGTACAGTTGAAAGAGTATCAGTTACACAGGTTAAAAGAGTATCCGTAAAGACAAAGAGTATCAAGCAAGCAAAACAAATTACTCCAAAAGACAGCAACGAGCCCTTTTTTAGCACTTACCTCCAGCACATCCACAAAGAAAGGAAACAACACATCAGCAGTTACTTATTATTCTATCTACGAGACCATTTGTCTCCTGTTTACTTGTAAATTAATCCTTAGTCACCCCAAAATATGGGCTAGGATAGTGTGAGATATTTTCAATTATTTAGTGTATAAATAAACCCTCAAAGAGAGTATTGAGGGTGGATTCTATTACTCTGCTGTAACATTGAGATTTTCAGAATAAAAGCATTTTGGAGAAATTTATTCGTGGCTTACTGGATGACGATTTAAAGCACTAGACTTGTTGCAGGATTCATGTGTTGGACTACAATTCAATAAGTCTTTCTACCCTTTGTCTGAAATTTTATATTAGTTTATAATATCATTCATATCCATTTCTGAATAATTTACATAAAGGATTGAATCAGAATTTGCTTAATTGTACTCTGATTTCAAATGTGGTTGTTCTTAATGTTTTCTTCTAAATTAGTTATAAGCATGAATTCTTAAATGCTCTTGCTTTGCTAATTTAAACATTGTTGATTACTATAATAAAGAATTCTTCATTGCTCTTTGTTTGTAGTCATCTTATTTCTTTCTTTTGAACATGGTGAAAGATTCTTAGCTGCCTTTCATCCCTTCAAGATCATCCCATCCACTTTAAATTTTAAGGATTGTTCTCTGTCTAGATATCTTGCCCTGTAATACCATCTTGTGTTTAGAATAGAAATCCAGTAAAGTCATCCTTTGACTCCATAGCCCAATGGATTGAAAGCTCTCAACCTTGCCCTTAGTTTTTGGATCCCACCATTTTCCCAAAACAAACTCTTGAATCTATAACTAGCCTAAAACTTTCCAAGAACAAAGATAAATTATAAAGAGAGAGCCCTCTCTGGATGCAGATTGGCTAGATTCTGCATCTAAAAGGTTGGTTTGTGGTTACCTCGGGTATACTTTCCTCTTACACAACTTCTAGGAAAACCTGAGTGATAACACCTGCAATCCGAGAAAGATAAATTTCCTGAATAACCTGCACCTTTTCTATCTGAGCATTATGAGTTAGTGATTCAAAAGTATCTTCGAAATCATTATCATTACTATACTGTTCTACATAAATTTCATAAACCAATGAAATTTTATGCAGTAATACTGAAGCATTCAAAGATAACTTATCAAATACTTTACTTGTTACACCTTCCCTGTCCTTCATTACTAGGTGATTTTGCTGAAGAAATCCCATCCAATTGTAGTGATATTGTTGCATCTTAGTATATGACTGAAAGTATTGAAGCAGCTGATAATATATGTGAAACACTGTTTTCATTGCATATCCTTTTACATCTGTTTTAACTTCATATGGTTGTTGATGATTTATCAATGCTCTAAAATGTTTCTTCTTAAATGAATCAACTTTTACATCGACACTTATTCCCCATGCCCTGTTTTTCTTATGAGCCAAAATTATGGGTGAACTGTATGGAGATGATCTGAGTCGCATGAATTCTTTTCCAAACTTCCCTGGAATTTGTTGCTTTATTTATTTATGCTCTATAACTGACTTGTGATGCATTCCATTATTAGAGGCATCAAACACCAACTGCATCTCATGTGATATTTTCATTTTATGAAGTAGATGTTTTGGTTCTTTAACTAGATCCTAAAATGAATATATATTTTTAATCAAATTACCTTCATATTTAATTTCACAACCTGAAAAAGTATCAATAAGATCCTTATGTTGCTCTTTTATCAACATGAGTGTGTATATCCTACTTGAACTTATTAAGCGCTTCATCTGCTTAGCATTAATTAAATTCAAGTGATTTTTTTTTATGTGCTCGAATGATGTACTTAATCCCATATTTTATGAGATGACACATATGTTATTTTCTATAAAATACTGCATCACGGTCATAGAGATAAGGGCTACCTAAAACAATTCCAAAAATGTCTAACGGTATCACGACTAGCTCCACTTCATCAATATAGTTAGCTGTGATTGCAAATTTTAACCGACACTGTTTGGTACCATGAATTTGACTTTGTTCCTTTAACCAACCTAAAGGATATGGCTTTGGATGATTATTTGTTTTCAAACCCAATTGTTTAACCAATGACTCATAAATCAAATTTTCCTATGATCCCATATCAAACAATGTATCTATCTTAGTATGCTTTGAAGTTACCCTTATATGAAATAACTCGATTCTTTTATCTTCATTCTGTTGTTTGATGTTTGAAGAATCAGAAGTACTAGCATCAGAAATTTTACCTGTTGTAACCATAGTAGTGATTTTACCTTCATCACCTGAATCGGATCCCAAGTCTAAGCCTTGTTGGATTGTTGTTTCTACCTTCTTTTCACCCTTCTTCGATTGAAACTTCTTCGGCTTCAGTTCCAGATGAAGTTTCGAACACCTAGCTTCATCATGGCCGATTATTTGGAAATGTGTACACATAGGTCTTTTATCTTCCTTCTGAACTGTGGCATACTTCTTTCCATTTGACTTGCCCTTCTTTTTGTTGTCTTCAGTTTCCATCTTGGATGTCTTTGGTGTAAAATTGAATGGTCTACCACCTGATTCGACATGAATTTATTGAACACAAACTTCATCAAAATCATTAGGATTGAACATTAATAATGTATGCTGCAAATATGAATGCAAATTGCCTATACACTTCAACAAAGTTTCTTTTTTTTCTAAATAAATACTGAGTGCTAATGCCTTCTTTCTGAATTCCTGTGTGAAATCTTGAACACTCTGTCCCTTACCTTGTCACAAGCACTGTCAATCAATTACAGCTTGCTGTGTGTGACCCAACGGATAGAATTATTTCTTTAGAGCTTTAATAAACTTATTCCACGAGTTGATAACTTTTCCCTTACGCTTTAAATCTATTTGTGTCATACTCTCCCACCAGATCAAAGCAGTACCCCCATTCTAAGAGTGGCTAATTGGATCTTTGTCTTATCATCAATAATATCTTGAATATGACAATAGACTTCTAATTGTTTTACCCAATTATCTAGTTTCTCAGGGTTTATTTCACCATCATACACAGGTAATTCGAGCTTAACATCAAGTTTCAAAATTGGATTCTTATTTTTCTTTTCTTTTTCTGATTCAGAATTAGAAGTGGAAGAGGAAGAAGAAGATGATGGAGATGACAACGGAGAAGGAGATTTATTTGCCTTGCCTTTACCCTTGTCCTTCTTTGATGCCTTCGACGATGAGGCTGCATCCCTCGTCTTCTTGTCTTCATATAATTCTACCAAAATTTGATGCATGTTTAGAAACATCTGTTGGATTTGATTCTCATCCATAGGTTTCTTTTCAGTAGCTTCAGGAGTCTCAACGGTCTCAATCCCTGTCATCATTGATTGATGAACGAATTTCCGCTTTCTGATATTTGGATCGAATTCCTCAAGCTCGCCTTTTCCACGTTGCAATCCCAACTTGGTTAACATCCAATGACAAACAAACTACAAGCACAACCTGCTCTAATACCAAAAATGATTTGAATGTGATCGAATAAAGTGCTTAAGCAGTTTGATTAGTTTTTCCTTTAGATTGACTGTTAACCGAAGTATGCTTTAATGAAAAATGACATAAACCAGCAACATAAATGAATTAAATAAAAACAATAATCATAGAGAAGAAGAGGCAAACAATTTTATGACGAAGTTCGTCCTTCCTGGACTACATCTCTGCGTCTGCTTTTAAGTGGGCATCCGTTTTCATTAGGATTGATCTTGAAGAATATTTACACTGAAATGGAATAGAATGATTGTGCTCACAGGCATTTCTAAACCCTGTAAACATAAATTAATCTTCCTCACCTTTCCGACGGCTATCTCTGTGCTCAATTCTGACTCCCGACGGCTAAGTAATGCTGCAAACAAATTCGCCTCTAACCTGCTAAAATTGATCTCCAGAAACTCAATGTCTTCACAAAAATCCAAGACGAACTTTATGAAAATTTCCATGGGTTAAATAGGTTGCATCGAACCTCCATTTTACTCCAATTAGCAATTGGTTGAGAGAAATTTGTGATTAGGATATTGAATCCTATCTCATCACCCTAAACCTAGGAGATATGTGATCAACTTTAATTACCTTAGCGCTGATTTAAATCAAGAAAACCCAAATTTGAACATTATATTATAATATTTAACCGGGCGTCTTGCTAACTAGGTGGAAATGGTTAACTTCTGGCATGTGATCAGCGTGGGCAGATAGGGATAACACCGGTGGTTACGGTTTCTAGCGGCAGTTTATATCTTAACCATGGCAGTTCCGGCACAGGTGTCACATGATGTTTATAGCTGGTGGTCTCTACGCATTTTCAACTATCGGCTTGACTTAACCCGCCGCGGTAACATATCTGCTCACATGTTATTCCTTCTGATGTGGTCTAGACCACGCGGTTAGGGTAACGTTGTGGTTTTGTTTTTATTTGGTTTTAATATAAAGTCCTAATGTGGGTTTTTCGACTTTATATTTATGTTTAGGATTTTTATCACCATGTATAAGTTTCACAACTTAGCGCTTAGGTCTTTTAACATAGTTTTAAAGTTTAGGAATAGGACTTAGGCCATCACTTAGTTTTAGAGATAGGTTTTAATGCCTTAGGAGATAGAATTAGGGATTTTAACATAATGCTTAGATCCTTAGTACTAGGATTAGCCCTTAGGATTAGGTCTTAGTGCTTAGGATATTACATCATCATTTCAGCCCAAAAATTCACCTTCTCGACACACACATGATGATCATGCCATGAACCTTAAACCTTTACAAACCATAAACCTGACACTGAACCATGATACTGAAGGGCCTTTTCACAGGAAAACTGACGAAACTAAGGATTTGGAAACTGAACTGGACATCGAACTATTGGAGTTGTCTTGGAACTCTGTTGATCTGTACTGATCAAGATCCTCCTGGATCATCAAGTAAATAACAAATCACAAATTATGGATGAAGAGGGGTATTACAGAGAGTGGTCTGTATGTAAGCTAGAGACAACATTAAAGAGAACATTAACAAGCTCAAAAGAGATAGCGTTAAACAAAATAAGAATAAGCTCAGGAGAGATAGAGCTGAATAATTATGAAGAATATTAGGAGGAGTAGCGTGGAAGAAATGGTATTTCAGAGCATCGACAGTAGAAGCAGAGCAATTGACTAAAGACATAATACACTTAGAAGAATTCCAAGTGAGGGATCGACGGCGAGGATCGAAGCGCATAACCAAAGTTTTAAGATTTGACAGTAGAGATCAAAGCAGAAAGAAGAGCTAAAAGAAGAGCCATGTGAAGGTGAGTGGACGGTCGTGATTAGATCACTGATCTGAAGGCGAGAGATGAATGGTTAAGATAAGTTGAGAAAGTGTGAAGTGGATGCATGTTGGCATGACGTTATTTCGCATCGGAAATTAATAAGTTTATAAGTTAAGGACTTCGCAAGGTAAATAAGATAACCTGCGATGTGATAAGGATGGAAATATGCGATACGATGAGTGGAGGCCACGTGTCAGCACTGTGCAACATTACACATTGCAGGTTTTAAAATTTAGCATTAAAAGAGTTCGCACGGTAAAGTGTTTTGGTTGCAATGTGATGTGCATGGGAGATGACATGTGAAAAGATATAGCATGGTCATTAGATCTGGCAGAGATCTACGGTGGGTATTATAGTGCGACTTCACATCAGTGGCTGTATCATTTAAATTTAAGTTGCAAGTTAAATTTTCCGACTTGCGATGCGCTATGATGGGTCGAAGGATGGTGGGACCCTGGAATCCTATTCTGCGTATATTTTAGGTAATAGTTTGAGCTATATGGGAAATTTGTTATAAAGTGAAGCGATGTTGATTGCTAAAGTATGTATGCTAAATAAAATCCATAGTATAATCTGTTGCGTGTATAAAGGAGTTATGTGGGCCGTAACCCACAGGTCCACGATAAGGTGTGTATGAAATAAGATAATGCGAAGGGGTGATGATGAAAAGGTAAGGGTTTATTATATTGAGTTATCAATCCAAAGAGTCACTTATGGTTAAAGCTTCTACATGCAATTGATTGATAAGGTGAACCGGAAAGTTGAAAAGGGTAATTGTGGGGTTAATTCTACTAACCCTGCATGCGAGGCATTTTTGGTTAATTGCGACCTTATGGTTGCATCAATTATCTTCTCATATTTTCTGACTAATGAAATATACAAATAGCAGGATTTTTTAGCTATGGATTTCCCTAGGAAATCATTGTGTAATGTGTTTATTGAATTCTTTCTCTTATATGCTTCGTGATCATTTAAATTGTTTCCACTAATGAGTAGAGTAGATTCAAGTCTATTGTTTTAGTACATTAAAATTATCAGTTTGAATCTACAAGGAATTTATACAGTGCCCCATCTGATTCAACATGCATGCCCACCATTTCAACTTTCAAAACTCTTCTAGATCTACGATTGGGTTCAACAGAATCCCATATTAACATTGTTTCTACTGGTAGCAACCTCTTCAGAATCTCTATGGTCTTGAAGTGAAGAGTTCCTATCTTTATTAAAATGAAGTCATAAACAAGTATGTCAACATCCTTCAATTTTAATAGGTTTGTGCAACAACGATTTATATTTGTACCATTAATTTTTCTCTTTCTGCCAATTTTTTTATCAACTACCATCTCTGGATTGTACACACCATTGAATGGGTGTGTGTATTTGTGGCATACCAATGTAATTTGAAACTTACAACATCTTCATTTTCTATAATGACCTTTATGATCTTGGAAACCAATAATGGATAGCCATGTGGATCTCCATATGCTAACATTATGATCATGCAACCCTCCTTAAATCCTATATACCCATGTAAAGGTTTTTCATGGCTTCACATTGTGCATGTGATCTTCTAGAACCAATATGCATTTCTATTCCTTCTACTTGTGAAGAATTAATAATACCTTGATATTGTTGTTGTTCAACAATGTTTCTTTCATCGTGTTCATTTGACACATTTTGTGGCCAAATAAATGGATTCTTCAAAAGCATATATTCATTTCTATATCTTGAAATAATATTACTATGATTATTGAAAAAATACTCCCACCAAACATAATCAACAAAATCAAAGTACTCATGTATAGTTAATATATATTTTAACTTCTTCCAAGCATTCCTAATAGTTTATATATTTCTTATGCCTTTGTGCATTATGGATTTCAATATTTGATTGTAATAACAATATATTTGATGCAAAGAGACCATGGCGGCTAGGGTTTACAACGCTGGACACCATGAATGCAAGAAGGCGACCTCTCTTGGTTGTGCCACAGATGGGAAGTGGATTGGGAAGCTTGACTATGAATCTATCTTGCTAGTCTGGTTGGAAGATTCTTTCGATGATGCCACATACCCCTCCGTTGCCTCACTCTGATTCCCCTGCACCCCCCTCGGCCTTTACCCATGGCCTGATTCAAATTATTTCACCTACCGGACCTCTTCGCATGAGATTCTTTAGCATAGGCGGGCACCTGTTTCCAGAAAAAGGGGAAGGTTCCAGGTTTGTTCTTGAAATATCCTGAAAACCAGACCTCAGAGGCAACCGATGGATACTTGGAAGGACTGCACTCATAGATGCCCCTGGGGTCCTTTTCGTGAAAGACGATTTCTCGGTGGTTGCATCCTCAAATCTTTGAGCATTTCACCTGAAAGTTCTTCCCTGCCTCTTGTTGAGTTTCCCTGTTGGGAATTGCTCAATGGATTTCAACGAACTCTGTCTACGAAGCCAGTGCCAAACCCCATACAAGGATACACAATCATCACAAACAATGAGGTATGCTCTATCTGATTTCAGATTTTCATAAAACCCCTTGTGGGGAACAATTTTTTAATTTGGGCACATGAAAACGATGGAACTGTAAAACTGAAACACAACATCAGTATTGCATATGGTTATCCTTGCCAACTGCAATATTTAATCTACAGCATGAGATCTCTTCAAGACTCTTGCTTAATAAAAGAATATTTCATTTGTCCAGAATCCACCATTTATCTCAATTTGAGATTGAGAGGAGGCACAACAAGACATCACAACACTCAAGGTTTCATGTGGGGAAGCACTTCAAAACCTGACAGCTTGAAAGGTCCCTCATACAAAAATATATTACATGGGAAAAACAAAGCAACTACACCAACTGAAGCAATGGAGAATGCACCCAAACCATATATAGTGGAGCAACTAAATTGTGTCCCAGAACTGAACATATATATCACAAAGATTGAAGATCATTGAACCTCTTTTGAAGCTCAAGCAATAATATGTAGATTAACAACTTCTGGCCCAAAATTATGGAGCTCTTTCACTAGATATTCACCAAATAGACCATGGATTGTGAAATACACCTCTGTCCAAAGGGGTTCTTTATTCTCAATTTTTCATCCTCAGAAGGTAGAGATATCGTCCTGAGAGAGGGACCATGGTTCTGGGGATCCACAGGGCTTTTCATCACTCCTTGGTTCCCATATTTTGACGCAAAAACTATGGAAGTAACCAAAATGTTGGTCTGGGTCCGATTATACAACCTTCCCCTTCATTTTTGGAATGAAAGTGTATTAGAAAGTATAGGGAAAATCATCGAGAAATACATTAAAATAGACACTTAACGCTTGGAGGAGAGGATCTACACCTTTTCACGAACCTCTGTGGAAGTGGAACTCAATAAAGGCCTTCCATAAAGTATACAGCTGAACCATAAACAACAGAAATGGGAGCAACATCTTCATTTCGAAATACTGCATTCTGATGCCGAATTTTCAGGAAATTTCCTTCAGAAGAACTAGAATAGGAGACAAAATAAGAAGAGGATGGCATCATCCCAACTGAGAATAATCAGACTGCCACTGTTCTGGAGACTCTCGAACAAGAGATGCAAGACCCTTTTGACCTTACCACAGTGGTTCAACCGACAAAGGACACTGGGGCACCAAATAGTGGAGGAAATAAAAGACAACACAACTCATATACCTCATACTTAGATAAGGACAATGGAGAAATCACAAAAGATACTCAACTCGCCCTTTTCTCTGTCATGCCTACACAAGGTGCTTGGAAAAAGGTTGAAAAGAAGAAAGGGATAAAATCTTAGATTTCTCCCCATGTATTATATTTTTACTTGCAACCTCTTTGGCTGTCTTGATTGACAATTACCGACACATGTAACATGTAATTTTGTTTTCATTAATAAATTTACGGACTTTTCCTTGGAAAAAAAAACAATATATTTGATGCAAATATCAAATGATTTGGAATGAACTTAAAAAATTCCAAACCCGATGATGACCCCCATTCTACAATATTTGAATACTTCTTGCCCCATATAAGTGTTTTCCCATCATTTTTTTTTATATAAAAAATTGATTTTGGAAGCTAATGTCATTAAGTTGTTCATTGCATTTCTCCTCACCATACAATCTCATAATAAACTTTCACACGTCAACAGTTTATTCAAACACATGAAAAATAGGCTATGGAATGTATGATTTCTTAATACATTCAATTAATGATGGCAGGCTCCCAACATCCTTCCTCCTCAATGTTACTGAAAATTGACTGAACATATGATCAATATGGTCATGAGTGTTCCAAACAAGAAGGAAACCAAACTTTAACTTTTCAAAAATTCCTAATTCAATAAGCATGTTTAGATATTGAAAAAAAAATTGTTTTTTATTTTCACGACAAGTGTTGTCCAATCGCAGATACAAAACTTCAGGGAGATTACCATACCAATGAGAAAGCACACCATTAATTATGGTTATGATCAAATGTGCATCATTATGAATATTTGGAGTTGTAAAGTAAACCCTTGGTGACATTTTCTCATTAAATACCATACAACTGACCAAGTGAAACTGAATAAAATTTTCCTCGTGTAATTTTTTTGGTGCGCGGACAAAATGTGGTAGAAGTGTTTTATTCTTGTCCATAGCATCAATTATCAAACCCAAATATTTATTTGGATTATCATAACACTTATTTAGACGTTTATACAATTTTTTTCTTTCACTTGTTTGCTGATTGTGATGCTCTTGAAGTGCTTTGACAATAGAATTTGCACATAGCATAAAATAAACATATTAATAAATACATTTTCATAGTTGATAACTATACACATTTTAAAAATAATGTTATGAATGCATACCTCTTTCTACCCCTTGAAATTTATCCCTTTTTTATTTAAGGGAAGCACAAGTACTACAAACCCCCATTCTTTTCTTTTTAGGAATACAAACATTGTTGAATTCTTTCCTCCATATCATCACAAAATATTGATATGTAATAAAATCACCATCTCCTTCAACACCTTCTACATATTCTTTGTATAAGTTGTAGATTTTTCATCTTGAGAAATTATCTAGAATATGTATTGTGTCTTTATTTGACATACACTCTCCATACTTTGAAAACAAGTATTGCGTCCATGACATTGCAGTAATTTCTAATGTACCAAACTCTCATATATGATGTACTTCTAAATAAAATTTGGGATATTTTTCTAAATTTTCTTGGATTCTTGACATACGAAAATTACCACGTTTTGAAAGCCTTTCTACAGAGAAATAAAGTCTTAATATGATAATCATAACTTGTGAATTTAGATTGCATGCACCCCACTAAATATGAATTTTGCATGCTTTTATTCATTGACAAATATCTCTTCATTTTCTCCAATCCAAACTTGAAATCCACATGTTTAAAGCAATCCTTTTGAGAACATTCACTTTAAGTAAAATCACTAATAGAACTTCTTCTCGTGAGATATTCTACCCTACCCCTTGTATAACTGGAATATATTGGATTGATATGAAAAGGTCTACTCCTACTCCTAGATAAAATATTTGCTAGAAACATCTCCATCATTTCATGATCCTCTCTATAAGAATTTTCATCATCATTAGGAGGAATATTATCCTTAGTATCATCATTCTGAACATAGTTAGGAAATCCATCACCATCATTGCTTGGAAAATATTCATTACCATCCTCACCTGCAAGAAAATATCCACTACTATCATTTGTGATTTTGAAATACTGACTCAGAGGACATTTTTCACCACATTCATCCATTCTTTGAAATCCTCGCTTGGAGGAATATCATCATCATTTTTTCCGCGTTTCAAATCATTGTGTGGCGGAAATTCTTCACTATCCTCATCTCTGCCTTGAAATCCTTGCTTGGAGGAAATTCATCATCACCATGAGCACCTTTGAATTCCTACCTTAGAAAAAATGCATTATTCACATATATGCCTCTAAAATTATCATTTGGAAGAAATTATTCATCCTCCCCTTCCTTAGTGATGCTCTCATAATACTTAGGATTAGGACTAAGTGGAAGATTTGACTCTCTATTCATAGAAAAATTATAATTTGCAGAAAATTCTTCATCCTCCCCTTCGTTAGCGATGCTTTCATAATCCTTACGATTAGGAATAAGTGGAAAATGTGACTCTCTATTTACTGGAAATTCTTCATCCTGATCTTCGTCAATTTTGCTCTCATAGTCCTCAAGAATACGACTAAGTAGAAAATTTAACTCTCTATTTACTGGAAATTCTTCATCCTTCCCTTTGTTAGAGCTTCTCTCATAGTACTCAGGATTATGACTAAGTGGAAATTTTGACTCTCTATTTACTGGAAATTCTTCATCCTGCCCTTCGTCAGTGCTGCTCTCATAGTCCTCAAGATTAGGAATAAATGGAAAATTTGACTCTCTATTTACTAGAAATTCTTCATCCCACCTTTCGTCAATGTTGCTCTCATAGTTCTCAAGATTAGGACAAAGTGGAAAATTCGACTCTCTATTTACAAGGAATTCTTCATCCCTCCATTCGCCAGTGATGCTGTCATAGTATTAATGATTAACACTGAGTAAAAAATTTGACTCTCTATTCATTGTGAAAGAATTCATGTTATATTCATCAATATGAATAGAGTTGTTATATGACGAAGAAGTTGATGCTCCAAAAAGAGAAACTTCAGTATCAGAAGAATCCATGACTTTCAAACAAAATATGTTGAATGATACAAATTCACTCTCTCCCAATGACAATTTATAACTTAGAGAATGAAAATTTCCCTCCAAATTTTCCCCCAAATATTTTCACTGAAAATTTTCCCTCCAAAAATTCCGTCTGAAATATTTTCCTTCAAAATTTTCATCTAAAATTTATTTGAAAACATTATACTAAAATTTTGTCATGAAAATTTTGACCTTAATTTCTATTCAAATATTCCACATAGATTTTCCTTTAATGCATTCCTTCGAAATTAAAATAAACCCTTAAATTATTTAACATTAACTAGATAATTAATTAATTTTTATAATTTATATTTTATTTTTTATTCCACATTTAACAAAAGTTAGTGTAAACCTATAATATTTACTATATATTATTTTTTCTTAATTTTAATTTTAATCTCATATTCAAGAAGTGATAAAGTAATCCCATAATATCTGCTATGTAATAACTTTCATTGTTATTTTTTCCTTACATCACATCAAGTCTTTTGGAGGTTTCATTAAAAAATTTGGAGTGATTTTGTGAAGGAGTGATATTTTCATCAACAAGACATTCAACATGAGATTTTAAAATTTAAAATATTAGTTTCCCTTCTATTTTGACCATTTAAAGAGGAATTTAGGGAAAAAAAACTTGTTTTTTGTTGAAAAAAATATTTTATTTATTTATTTTCTTTTATTTGTCTTGGGGGGCAGCTCAATTCATTAATTCAAAATTTAGGAAATTGTTGAATTAAGATAGACCCAAGTTCAACTCCCCTTGAGGTTATTGATTTACAATAAGGAGGATAGGTCATAAACCCCCATAGGTTTACTAGTAGTTACATGTAAGGTGTCTTGCTAGGTTCCTCCGGGAGGATACCAAAAAAAAAACTATTCCTTAAAATATATATATATATATATATATATATATATATATATATATATATATATATATATATATATATATATATATGCGTGGGCAGAGCTCGTCTCGTCTGTCGCACCCACTTTGGGTGAGGAGGTTGATTTCCATTACCTGTGGCACTGCGACCCCGTGGAAAAGGGGGGGTCAGTTCCGGGAATTGACCCCTTGGCAGGTGACTAGAATCGCCCCCTTGGCAGGCGGGGGGATGATTCCTAGAATCAGACCCCTCCCCTACCAAGGGGAAGCAGTGTTGTATGCACCCAACGAACCAAATTCTGTGGAAATGTAGCCCCCTAGCAAGTGAGGGGGCTGATTTAGGGAATCGACGTTGACGTCGGCGGCACTGTTGCCCCCTGGCAGACGAGGGGGTCCATTCTGGGAATCAACGCCTATGACACTATGACCCCCTAGAAGGAGAGGGGGTTGATTCCTAGAATATACTCCCCCCCCACCTTTCAGGGGGTCGTAGTGCTGCAGGCGCTCATTGGGTCAGTGCTCGCGACACTACGACCCCCTGGTAAGTGAGGGGATCGATTCTCGAAATCAACCCCCTCACCTGACGAAGGGCTACAATGCCATGGAAGCCCCATGGGCGAACATGCACGTGGCACTGAAACCCCCTTGCTTTACAGGGGACCACAGTGCCTTGGGCGCCCATGACACTGCGACCCCCTAGCAGGTTGGCAGGCCACATGTGTGCTTGTCGATCACAAAATTTTTAAGTTTATTCGTTATAATTTTTTTTTTTAGATTTCCTTTTTATTAGTTTAAAGATATCTATATATATATATATATATATATTGTTTACTTAATATATACAGGAAAATGGTATCAAAGAAGGTCTTTGTGAATGTTTCTGGAACAACGATAACAATTACATCATCTAAAGTTATAGTTGGACCCTTAAAGAATATTGTTGAATGTCACCAAAATGATACACATGATAAAATTCAAGCAACTGCCCTCTCAGATGAATTGAAGATTATTTCAGTATGAAAGACGGCACAAGAAATAAATAAAACCAAATTTATGTGGCATGTTAAAGATAGAGAAAAAGATGAAAGTGTGCACATATATCGATATGTTGGTATGATTTACTGTGGTGGAAGTTATGAGGTGTCAGGAAGAGTACGAGACATATGTTTGGTACCGAATACAGAAGATGTTTATGTACTTACTAAACTGCCCAAGTCACATGAGAAGGTTAGATATTGTTTTGCATTGATGAAGTATGACATAAATGAATATTCTACAAAGATGTGTGAACAAATCGTAAACCACATTGCATGAAACACTATAAGTTTTCTTATTTACATTAATGTGTTTTGCATTATTGTAAGTATCATTATATTTTTTATAACTTATTTAATATTGATATATTATATATATTTTTTTATAGGATTTTGGTGAGGGTATTTCAATTAAGTTGGGCGGAATTTATTATACATAGCGAGATATTATGAATATGGTTAATTTTTTCAAACAAATATAGAAGAAGGTAAGAAAAAGAGGCAAAAAACAATACTTCATGAAGCTACAAGAGTACATATAGGGGATCAACAAATAATTCCTATAGTGGATAAATCTAGCAAAGCTAGACATGTTAATTTTGAAGATGTGGAAGTTGAAGCTGAAGAAAATGTTTCCATTACTGAGAATGAGATTACAATTGTTGTTGAAAAGGAGAAAAGCCATAAAATACAAAAAAACAAAATTCCCAGGAATGTCTCTCTTCCAATTGATGATGAGAACATTTCTTACTAGAATAAAATCACAGGAAACAATGAATATCATGGCGAAATATCAAAAGGCAACAGGGAAATCATAATACTTGGTGTTGATTTAGAGGATCACATTATTAAAACAAAACAAAATGTTATTCGAAATCGGTCGATGAAGACAAACTTAATTGCGGGAGATCATACATTTCAACTTAATGTCATCCAATTCTATAAGCCAAATAAAGGGTAATCTAAATATCAAATCAAAAGGCACACCACCTGCATGTTCATAACTTGAAAACATTGATCACGTACAATCCATATGCACATGTGGTTGATTATGTTCTTTTTGTTTATCCAATTCAAGTTCCCAATAAAGAGGCATTTTATAAGTCAATATGTTTTGAATACAAATATTATGTAATTGCGGAGAACCCTTCTACAGAGCCTAAAGGACAATTGATGGAGGAATATCCCAATAAATTTCCTTTTGAAACAGTGAAATGTATCATTTATGTTGGTTTAAAAAATACAAAAGAAAATTTATTGACATGGAATCATAATACAGATAATGAGTATAAGATTTTTATGACTTTCTTCGAAAGGGTTAGATTTATTCATAGTGAATTTGAAGAAAAATGTGGTGGGGATAAGACAAAGGCTACTCTAAGCTTTCAAAAGGAATGTTATATGGAAATACGTTATCGAATTGAGGAAAAAATAAATTCAAAAGATGGGAAAGTAAATTCAGGTATATTCAGAAGTATGGACAACATTTTCCAGTTGGAATTTAGAACTTGAGAGATATGTGAATCGATTAATGATATTTTTTACATGTGGGAGAACATTGCCATAAAAAACAAGAAGGTTAAAAAATATAAACCATTGATATGTACTAGCAGTAAGACAAGTCCTGAAATCAAGCACCTTCACTACAAGGAAAAGACCCTCTAGTGGATGTTTTTGAGGAACCCCATAGAAAAATACCCCATACATCTGTTTCTAGTGGAGGTTACTAGAGGAGGTTGGCGGGCGAAGGGTTTTGCGGATGTTTTCCGCTCGGTGCGCTTATCATTAAACGTCGCCCTGGTGCTTTGGAATACCGAAAGCACATGTGCTCACAAAAACATTGGCACACTGGACACCATGCACTCTGTACACACCTGTATAGTGCGTCGTATTATTCTATAGCACCGGTGCGTCACAACTCTTCCATGCCAGTGCATTATAAAACACCGCGCCAAAACCGAAACCACTTGGTGCAGTAGAAAGAAACTGCATCATAAAAAAATGCGCTAAAACACAAACCGACTGGTGCATCATAACAAAACGCGCCAAAACACAAACTGACTGGTGCATTTGTAAGAAATAGAACTGGTGTGCCTATAAACCACGCGCACCGATAAAGGGTCAAATTAAAAAAAAAAATACGGCAAAAAACCCAGATTTTTCATTTTCCAGTGCTCCTGAGCTCTCAATTACTGGTGTACGCTCTACCATAGAATGCATTGGTGTGCACAAAACATTGGCACACCGGACAACATGCGCGATGTACACACCCACCTGGGGCATCCTATTACGGTCATGCACCGGTGCTTCAGTAATCTTCCGTGCCGGTGCATCATAAAACACTGCGTTAAAACAAAAATGTGCCAGTGTGTTCTTATCCAAGAGCACCGGTGCGCCTATAAAATTCACACACCGGAAGAGCGTTAAATTAAAAAAAAAAAAAAACTTAAAGCCAAAAAATTGGTGCTTTAAGACTATTCTGCACTGGTGCTTTACGAATATTTCGCCCCGGTGCATCATCAAAACATCACACCAAAACTGAAACATCCCAATGCGATGTTAGGGAACTGCCTCGGTGCATTATTAACAACGCGCCAAATTTGACACCGCCCAGTGCGGTTTTAAGCAAGCGTACTGATGCACCTATAAAACCCCGCGCATCGGAACAGAGTTAAATAAAAAAAAAATTATGGCCAAATAACTGTGTTTTTCACTTTCCTCAGTGCTCCATAGCTCTTAAGCACTGGTGTAATTTCCCCTTCTCTGAGCCGCCCTGACATTGGTGCTCTCATTGCACCCATTGCACACACTGTTGCTCTGCATTGGCCACCAATCTCCAACTTGCATTTTGAAAAACGGTGGGAAATTTTTCTTTTGCAAATTTTACAGCCAATATGCCTCCTCGACGGCGAAATGTACAGGTATTTTTCTAGTTTTTCTATAATTAAGCCTTTTAATGGATTATAATTTTAAATAACCTAAAAATAACCATTAAAAAAGAAAAAAACAAAATTGTCGCGGGGTGCACCTAAGCTGTTCGGCTCGCACCGGATACCGATGCTGCCTGTAAAATTTACAGGCCACACCACCACCGGTGCTAATGGTATCCGCATCATTTCCGGGGCGGTGCTGAAAGGCACCCTGCATAATTTTAAATTAAAAAAATAAAATGTGGTGCGCTCATTTAGCCAGGCACACCGTTGACCATGGTAATCCCAGTCCGGTGCATTGATGGAATTATATGCCCCAGTGTATGTCAGCACACCACATTCTACATTCTGAGAGGGTCAACGGTGCGGCCGATTAAAATACCGCACCGTCGACTATGTAATTGTCATGAAGTCGGTGCGTTGACATGACTATACGCTCCGGGGCGTATATTTCAGTCAGCGCACCACTATTCTAAACTTAGATATAGTCAATAATGCTTGAAAAATAGATAGCTGCACCGAGGCTGGTGCATTGTATTTCATTAGGGGCACCAAAACCGGTGCACTACAAACTTAAGCCGCACCGCCACCGGTGCGTGAGTGTTTTTGTGGAGCACCAACTAGTCTGTTTGTTTTTTATTCAAAAAAAGAAATATATGTATATTCCTAAATACATGTCTGTTTTAATAAAAAATAATAATTAATATGTCAATGATTCAGAGAGAAGAGGAGGAACAACAACATCAACAGGCTGAACAATATGACATGATTCACCAATGGGAGGCCCGAGAGAGGGAGAGAGATGCATACCCTCGCCCTATTACAGCAGATACCCAAGGGATCCTTAGGTAGGTAGGTCTCCTCAAGTTCTATGAGGAGGCTACTTCCCTAAAGGCCCATAGTGTGTTTTTGAGATATCTTATCCGCAAGTGGAATGCCCACCGACAGGCTTTCCAGGTTGGTCCTGACCAGTGGTACACACCCACTGAGGAGAATATTTATTTTATTACAGGACTATCGAGGAGAGGGGTGGATTTTCCCTCATTCCCAGACGTGCCAGCTGGTTGTGTAGAAGGAGTCAGTTATTTTACTCCCAGAGATACATTGGAGCACATGTATTGTCTCCTTCAGAGTTTCAAGTACCTAGAGGTCAGTTACATATAGGTACATTTGGTAGGCAGGATGTGCAGTGCCTCTCACTTATCATTTCAACCATTTCACACAACACTAGTGACAGGCAACACATTAGTTGCTCGCTTTTATATTAGGTTGATTCTTTAGTACAACAACCACGACTTGTCAGGTGGTCTGCCATTTTTTTGCGGCAGTTTTGTACGACCTTAGATAGATTTCGTGCTCATGCACAATGGAGAGTCAACTTCCCTTTTGCTTTAGAGTTGTTTTGTTTATTTTTTAAAAGGTTTCCAGAGATGAGACCTAGTTTTGTTCGACAGCCTCGTAGGCCGATGTTCGAGGACCAGATGCACATGTGGGGGAAGATGATGCCCAAGAGGGGAGACGCAATGTTTCCAGCCAGGATATCACATGATGCACTGGACTTACTAGCCAGTGTTGACGGGCTGCATCCATTCATTATGGTCCCATGTCCTTATGTTGGATTAGATTGGCGAGGGTGTCCCAACATACTCTTCACAGATGATGAGCTGCCAGATGATAGAGGTAATATTACTGTTTTATTTATATTTATTCTAACATGTTATTTAACTTGTTTATATTAAATTGTGTAATGAAATTGTCTAATTATTGTTGTGTACTTGTATATATTTTGCAAACATTGGCTCTTTTGATGGCGAGGAGATGCCAGATCCACCACATGATCCAGGTGTGGATCCTGATGACAATCATGACATGGCCAATGCCGAGGATGATCATGATCAGGATGAGGCCGGTGCAGCAGAGAGACATGATCCTGCTCATGATGCACCGATACTGCCTTTTGCTAGGCATGGTCGACCTGAGACTAGATATAGGATGGAGTTGGGCAACCAACTCTATGCATGGATTTTTGATGCGGGCATCAGGCCCACTCATTACAGAGACATACAGGCCGATGATAGGCTGTTACGGATGTGGAGAGGCATGCCGCGTGATATGTATGGCCTGATGCAACATGTCTTAGGAGCTACGACAACTGTTACACGACTGAGGAGGATTGTCCGTAGCTATAGGCGTAGTCGAGCCGCGGCACGTGATGGACAATCCGTGAGCTGCAAATCACATGCATCTCATGATTATTCACCTCGTTCCACACCTAATGAGCATGAGGCTCCACTAGCAACATCTAGCATTCATCATGGAGATGAGGCTGGACCATTGGCCACATTCAGTTAACAGCCTGCAGCATCCATCAGTACTAATCATGATCATGAGCAGGTGCCTGGACCATCGACCGTTGAGGCTGCACTATTGACTAAGCAGGCCTCCACTACTACTTCTTATATTGATGTTGTACTACCACCAGCTGATGCATTCATCAGTAATAGTGACCATGATCATGAGCAGGCTCGACCATTGACCATCGAGGCTACACCCTTTACTGAGCAGACCTCCACTTGTACTGCTATTGATGTTGTTATACTACCACTAGCTGATCCATGACATTTATATTACAGTTGTATATTTTTAACATTAATCAGTTATATATATATATGTGTGTGTATGTGTGTGTGTGTGTGTGTGGTCCATGTATTTTATGTTCATGTTGCAGTTGCACTTAATTTACATGTTGGTGATCATCATGATGTGGTGCATATTGTTAGGTCATGTTAGATATGTTCATTTAATGTTTATCTTGCAGATAGATGTGTATATGTGATAGCATGAGTTATTTGACATGAGATGTATATTTGATGTTTGTGTTGTGATGATGTTAATATATAATGTTAATTTGGTGTTTGAATGTGTTTTTTAGCCGAATATGATGTTTGTACGATGGTTATCATGATCGTGATGATGTTTATTAATTAATTTAATATTAAATAACCATGATATTTATTAAATATTATGTCCTGATTGTAATTGAAATTGAAATTTTAATTATATGTAAAATTGTAAAATTGTATTTGTATTTGTACTAATTGTAATTTTAACTGTAATTGTATGTAAAATATTTATTAATATAAAATTGTAATTGTAATTGTAATATTTAATTTATTGTGAAATGCTTGTAATTTTA
The DNA here is from genome assembly GCA_034641835.2 of Pinus albicaulis. NCBI lineage: Eukaryota > Viridiplantae > Streptophyta > Pinopsida > Pinales > Pinaceae > Pinus > Pinus albicaulis. The sequence goes on from CM076575.1 coordinate 1,042,568,486, forward strand.
TATATGAAAAATTGTAAAATTGTAATTCTAATTCTAATTGTATGTAAAATTCTAAAATTGTAATTGTAATTTTAATTGAATTGTATTTAAAATATTTGTAAAATTGTAATTGTAATTGTAAATGTAATTCTATGTAAAATTGTAAATGTAATTGTATGTAAAATTCTAAAATTGTAATTGTATTTGTATTTGTAATTTTAATTGAATTGTATGTAAAATATTTGTAAAATTGTAATTCTAATTCTAATTCTAATCGTAATTCATGTATGTGAAATTAATGTAAAATTATAATTGTAATTCTAATTCTAATTCTAATTCTAATCTTAATTGTAATTGTATGTAAAATATTTGTAAAATTTTAATTGTATTAATGTGAAATTTAAATATTATTTATAAATTTGCAAATAATTTTAAAATAAAAAATCTAGAATAATACAAATTTTTGTAACATAATAAAGTTTAGAAAATAATGAAAATAAATTCATGTACTTTAGAATTATCATTATTTTATTATGATCTTACATAAAAAAATAAAAAAAAAAACTGTATACAGTCTGGTGCGCTTATCATCATAACACGCAACAGTGCGTCGTATTACGAAGACGCACCGGTGCTTCACAACTCTTCCGCACAGGTAACGAATAAACGCAAATAAAAAAAAACACAACTCTATTTTCTTTAAGTGAAAAAAAAAAGCGGCAATTTGAAAAATGGGCGGCAAAATATTTTCGAAAATCTAATTTCATAAAATTATTCTTTAAATACTAAACACTTTTCATTATTTCACTATTTTTGCTAAAATTTTCAGCTAGATATTTGCAGAAGACAGACCTAAAGCAAGAGAGCACGAGGGCACTGTGGAGCAGCAAAATACGTTCGAACAGAAGTATTCAAACAATCAGAAACCAAACCTCTGGTGATTCAAACCCTGTATCATAGAATTTCAAACCATCTTGTGATTAAATTTGATTTTTTTTTACTTTTTTTCTGTAGTTTTTAAAACTTTTTCTGCATTTTTTTTTAACTTTTTCTGCAGTTTTATCCATTTTTACCCTAAACCCTTCATTTTTTTGTTTTTTCCTTTTCTTCTCAATGTTTCTGTGATTTTAGAATTATGGTTTTTCATTTTATATTGACGTCCAACCCACGAGACGACTTGCATAGTTGGATCCTAATCCATTCAGCCATTGCGTGAATTTTTGGAAAAAATGGACTTTTCTTTATCGGTGCGCCCTGCGTACGCTACCGCACTGGTGTGCTATATTATACAGCGCACCACTCAAGTACTGTGTAGTAAAAAAATTGAAAACATTTTTTCTAAATCCGTGCGCCATATCTGAAATAGAGCATCGGTGCTCCATTTAACGAGGATAGCACCGTACGATGTATTACATCATTTTTGTGGTGCGTTTATAATACCCCACGCGCCATATGATCTATTACACTGTTTTTGTGGTGTGTTTATAATACCCAACGCACCATACGAGCTATTATACTATTTTGCGGTGTGTTTTTAATATCCCCACGCACCGGCTGCAGTGCGTACCTCATGAAAGGCACACCAATGTCTTGAGATTTATTTTCTACCTGAAAAGTTGAGAATTTATTTATAAATATATTAATGAATGATATGGTACATGTTTCAGATTGATAAATAAATGACTAACAAGAGATTAAGTAACAAAAATACTGTTAACACATCAAGAAAAGCAAAAAAGACAAGTTCTTTGTAAATTCTTTATAAAAAATATTATTTTTGAAATATATGCAAGTTTAACTAATATGTATTGTTCACTATGTATCATGCAGAGCCACAAAATGACAAAGCTCGATATGATTATTTTCGATCTAGGACCAGAAGAGCGTAAAATTTTAATGGAAAAATTGCAAAAGGATGAATCAGGTGAATGAAAAAATACTACTGAGACAATATGAGTTGCTTTTTTTAATTATCATTAATAATATACTTAAAATTATTAGATAACATGTGTCAAACATTCTATTAATTCACATTTGTTTAATGTTCTACAGGGACCAACAACTCATAAAAGGAAAGTTGTTCTAAGAAAAGAAAAAAAACAAAACATGCAAATGAGAATGAATTTCTCCTTAGCTCATCTGGAGTGGTGCCGGAAGTTAACAAAAGGGGGAAAAACTTTTACAAAAGTTTGAGGGATCTAGTGGAACGAATGTATAGATGTTCTTTCCACTTACAATAAAAAAATCAATTCAATTATTCCAAGAACCAAATTTTATCTAAACTACAGGAAGTGTTTCCAGAGAATTGGTCAATGAGACATGTCAAACTTTTAATAGCAAAAACGTACAAAAAAAAAAAGAATGAAAAAATAATATTCCTTTAAATGTTTGTCTAGAATTATTTATAAATATGAATTTTATTATATTTACTTTTCATATATCAATATAAAAATTAAAATATTTATTGTCATGTTACATTTTCAGGAAGATTATGAAAATCTCAAAAGATGAATGAGCTGATATCATAAATATGTCAGTAGGAATGTCCAAAAAGGTGTACAAGGAGATGGTCAAATAAATGGACAAAATTGCATCGCAGGAGGAGCAATCTCAACAAAAACGTGCTTCAAATGTAATATGTAATCATTGAATTTTTCGATCATTAGGTACAATAAATAAAAAATTTAGCATTAAATATTAATTTTCAAAAATTTTCTTGTAGAAAAGAAAAGAAAATGGAACCCATTCAGCATATAAAATAGGACGACAAGGAAGAAAAGGGTTGATCTCTAAGTTTGTGAGTAATTGTTACTTCCTTATAACAACTTAGCTAGATTTCATTTTTGTATTTTTTAAGTTGTTTTACAAAAATCATCATTGAATGTCTTCAAACAGGTGCTAACATACAAAGAAGAACCATCGGACAAATTGATTGAAATTGGGTTAAATATGGGTTGTGAGTATATGTTGGCATATCATAATTTAATTGTGGAATTTGTAAGCATCTATCGATCTTGTTTTACTTAGCTCCGTCTATAATTTATAGAACAAAAGCATCTTTTATATTAAATATATGATTTGTTATGGGGTATAAAACTTGCTGGAAACAAAGTATGGAACTGTGCCAACAGATGAAATTTTGAAAGATGGCATGTTACATGGTTTTGAGAGAATGTGTATAGTTTATGAGTCAATTGTTGCTATGGTACGCCATTTTTATTTTTGATTTACATTGATGTATATTATTTAATACTGCAATTTTCATTATTCTCACCAATGTATATACACTCATTTCAGTTTATTTTTATGTTTGTAGATGGAAGGTGAAGAAGAAGAAAACAATCAACGCCATGAACAAAACATTCTTGAAAATAACCCAAGTCATGGAAGTAGCTCTAACAGTGACAACAATTCAAGCGAAGAATGATGATCACTATGTTTGGATATCAAAGCAAGGTGTTTTAGTTTTTGAAATATGTTTTTGAAATCAGACATTTTGTTTAATGTAATGGACATAGTGTCCCAATTGAAAGACAAAGGGATACAAATAACTGTCCCATTTTGTATGATAAAGACTGTCTTATTCATATATATATATCTATATATATAATCATAAAATATGTTTTAATTTATTCTATTGCATTCTCCATTGTTGCTATTGTGTTCTCCATTGTCATTCTCAAATGCACTAATAAAAATTTAATTCATATGAATATTTTTATAAGATATATATGTGTCGACTTTTGATGAATAATGAATTTTTAAAAACCACAATAATTCTGATATGATATGATAAATTAATCCAAACAACACATTCAAATGCATTAATAAAAATGTAATTAATATGAATATTGTTATAAGATGCGTCGACTTTTGATGAATAATGAATTTAAAATAATCACAATAATTGGACTGTCACAGGTCGATGTTTCTAAAAAAACAAAATGAAAACCAGTGCGTGTCAGTAACTGTCTACTGGTGCGTTTATGTGTCTATATGCACCAGTGCCATGGTACAATCCATGGGCACCACACAAATACCGATACCAGTTATAAATATCGGTGTGTTTGTGTGATACTGCGTACTAGGGCGTTTATGTATCTATAAGCACCGGTGCATTTTTACAATCAATGGGCACCACACGAATACTGATACCAATTATAAATCTCGGTGCCTTTATGTGATACGACACACCGGTGCATAATAAAGGTATACGCACCAGTGCATTGATACAACCTATGGGCACTGTACAAATCCCAAGACCAATTAGAACGGTCACGTGCGTTGTATGACCAACACTATGCCCGGTGCGGTTTTACACCTAAACAACCCGATGCGTTTGTTCGACTGAGACAGCCCCGGAGCGTCGTCTTCATGTACGCAACGGTGCGTTAAATCCAGGGTAGCGCACCGATGAAAAAAAATCCGTAATAACCTCTGGCCGCCCATATTTTTTTTAGTTGTGTTGAATTTACATTAAAAGCTCCACCAAAACCTCCGTAACCATAAACAGATGTTGTAGCAAATGTTATTTTGACAATTTTGGCCAATTTTATAACACTAAAAACCTCCTTTATAACCTCCGCTAGAGGGTCTTTTCCTTGTAGTGCTTCAAAATTATATGACTATCACAACTTGTAACAATGCCAATTCAAAATATGGGAAAGTAAATTTAGGTATATTCAGAAGTATGGACAACATTTTCCAGTTGGAATTTAGAACTTGAGAGATATGTGAATCAATTAATGATATTTTTGACATGTGGGAGAACATTGCATGAAAAATGTGTCAAATCAATATTATCTCATGTAAATTCAAGTGAATTATCATTGGACAAAATGTGTGAGGAATTTCAAAAGTAAATTTGTTGAATGATTTTTACTTATTTTTGGATTATAATTTTATTTTAAATATAACATATTGTTATTGGTAGTATTTGTTACACATATCACTATATTAACACTTTTTAATTTATTTATTCAGTCACAAGGTTTATATGAAAATACAAGAACAAATGATTAAATTTTTGAATGAAGATAATTGGGATGATGTTATACACAACTACCTAGATTCAAGTTTTACATCAAATTTAAAAGATTTTTACTTGCATTTAAAAAGGTATGTTGATTTATACATTAATTTTTATTAATATGTAAAATATGTTTATTTTATTACTTATACATATATTTGTTTATTTCATTGAAGATGTCGAAGAAAGATGAAAATGGAGTACCAGATAGGTTCAAAACCTTTGTTGAAAAAATTAATTTGGAAAGGTCGAGAAAGAAGTGTCTTAAGAATTTTGAACTTGATCCTAGTCCTAGTCATTTTATTTGGAATGGGACCCATACTATCCAATGTCATATAATACAAGGTGATTGTGAAGACACTGCAAAACTCATACCTAAAAGGGATTATTCCCTAGTTATTACATATGTTTTTCATGGTTTCAATTTCCCAAACATTGAATATGATAGCGAGCCTTATAGTTACCAAGCTTTTAGTAAAGTGGTTACGATATTTCAACAAGTCACAACATCACCATTTTGGAGATTTGTGACATTTTATCTAGATACACAATTTTCAATGTTATTATCAATATTTAAGGGAAAATCAAACCCATAGATGCAACTTACATGGTAAGACATTGAAATTGTATATTTGATTATGTTAAAAAAATATTTATATAGAAGTTAATTGAAATTTTATTATTTCATGTTACAGGAAAAAGTCAAATCTTATTGGTTGTGGAGATCATCCAATTATAAGTGATTGTGAGTTCATTCATGTTGAATTTTGGACAAAATATGATAGCTATAAGCATATGCTTCTGAATTGGGTAGATGGAAAGAGTCATAGCCAAGTATTGGCTCATGATGCTGTTGTAAAAAAACTAGCATATGAAGATAAAGAAGCAGAAGGAGAGATAGTTAACATTTATCAAAAACCACAAACATTGATTAACTATCTTATAGATTTATGTTCAAATGAAGGAGATTGGGTTTTGGATTTATTCTCAGGTTCAGGTAAGTTTTATTATATAAGATTGAATTTCCATATTTCATTTTTTATTTTTTATGTGTTTATATTAATTTACTTAATTACTAATTTTGTACTTGATGATTAGGTACAACACTAGCATATTGTCTACAAAAAGGAAGAAATTGCATTGCTATTAAAAAAGACTCACTACAATGCAAAAATTTTCAGCAAAAACTTAATGTTATTCAATTTCTTCCAGATGCAATGCAAGAAGTTGGTTTGGGGAAAGGGGATTTTAATGAATCACGTGTGAAAAAAAAGGCAAAGTTACCATAATCACCATTAGATGGAATGATTGGAAAGAGATACTTTGGGAGATGTGCAAACATCAAATATCCATCAGAAGAGGAAAATGACCAAATTGAAGCACAAAATATTATGGAAGAAGACAATAATGAAACTCTAGAAGATGATGAGAATGAATTATATCATATTGTTGAGTAAATTTAAGTTATGCTTGCAAATAAAACTTAATTTTGAGAACTATTCAATAGTTATACTTTTAATTTTTTGACTTTGAGATTTTATGAGAAGAACAAGTATTCAATTATTGTTGTTATATATTTAATATTGGTATTATCTGATTTTCACTTTAATTTTTGTGTGCATCATTATTTTTTGAAAACATTTGTGATTATTATTATTTTTTGACATAAAATTCATAAAATTTATTATTTTTTAAACCTTTTTTGCTAACTTTTTCACATAAAAATTGTTTATTTGACATGGCATTTTTAGCAAAAAAAGTCTCAAAATGTGTAGTTTTTTGTCAAATTTAAAAAAAATTGTTTTTTTAGTGAAAATTATTTAATGTGCATTGAAATACTAGTTAAAGATACATAAATATATAGAAAATCATAGCTTTAAAATATTGACCTTTTCTTTTTAAACTATGCAAAAAAACAAAGATTTCATCAGATTTTTTTTTTTTGAAAAGAAAAACAAAAAAAAAACACAAACTTGTAAAACACTTAAAAATAAATATCCCAGGGAAGAAGAAGAAAATGATTAATTCAAAAAAATTGAAATTTAAAAAATAATCATCCACACTAAATACATTAAAAAATTTAAAGTGTAAAAAATAAGCCTTCTAAAAAAAGGGGTTGACATTGTGACAACACCTTTCAAAATAAACATGACAATCACTAACATTTAAAAAAAATGTTCATACTTGATGCATAAGAAAATATAAAGTGTCAAAAATATGCTAAAAACAGGTGTACTGTGAATCAACAATTTTCAAAATTGGATGATTTTTTGCTACCTCAAAAAAACGAGTACTCGATACAATTCCCATTTGATATTTCAAGCAAGGCTTCCCTTTATCCCCTACTCTTTTTGGTTTATGTATTGATAAACTGGAAAAGTGGCTAAATATGCAAGGTGGGGATAGTGTTGGGTTGGGGGAATTTGTGATTAAGCTTCTTTTATATGTTGATGACCTCATATTTATTATCAAATCGACCCATGGATTTCAAGTGCACCTATATGCCCTTAAGAATTTTTGTAAAGCAGTGGGGATGCAAGTCAATACCAGCAAGACCAAAATAATTATTTTCTCTAATAAAAGGAAGTAGAGACAACATATTTTCTTCTTTGAAGGAAACATTCTTAAAGAAGTAAATGAATACAAGTACCCCAATATCTATTTCAACAACAAACTTAATTGGGAGGACTGCAGAAAGAAAAGAATATTAGAAGGGTGGAAAGCATTATATGCTCTTCAAAACAAAACTAGAGAGGAAATTTTATGGGATTGGAAAACAATTAAAGTTCTTTTTGGACTCCTAGTTTTTCCAGTCATATTATATGGGTGTGAATTATGGGCTAGCAACATCACTATCTCAAAATGGAAACAAATTGAGAAAATTAAAAAAATGCTTGATCATGTTCAAATTCAAAATAAAAAGTTTGGTTCCTTATCAGAAACTTTTGAGTGAAACAGGGGCACCTCCCATCAAATCAATTTCTATGGTGTGTCTCATAAGGAAGCTAAAAAGAATTGAGCAAATGAGAGTAGGTAGATGGCCTAAAGTTATCTTCAAGGAAGGCATGAGTGAAAGAAAGAAATCATGGATGAGACAAAACAACAAATGGATGTGAAAATGGAATATTTACCTCAAAGCTTGTCCCACAAATAGTAAGGGGTTAAAGAATTTTTTTATGGAGAAGTTTCGTAAGCGTATATGGGAAAAAGAGTTGGAAGAAAGAAGAAGTACTATATTTAGGAATTCAACCCTTTTTGTGATCTCCAAAAAGAATATTACATTGGAGCTAACATTCTGGCGAGAGAAAATATTCTTATTTCTCAATTAAAAACTAACTTGCATAAACTTCAGTGTGAAACGTGATAGTGGAAAATATCTAAATAAGCTTAGGAAGGATGGGTGTGTACTTTTTGCACTTCTGGGGCAGTGTAATCGAAAAAACATTTCATTTTGGAATGTGATTCTTCCAAACACATCAGACACAATTATGGAAATATGTTAGCATCATTCCCTTGGCATTGTATTTTCAGTGAGGGGATTGTTAGAAGGTTGGGTCATCTCATCATCAATTTGAATAAGAAAATGATTGAATTGAAAAAGGTAAAAAGCAGGGAGGTCGACGGTTTCATAGACTATTTTTTGTCTCATGGAAATTAAAATATCATTCACTCATTCATTTTATGTAACCCTAAACACTCAAAATATGGAGGCTATTGAGCTAGGATGAGATTTAAACCAGGTACGACTGGTACCTAAATAGTCTCTCATCATGTAATTGGATGCATTGTTCATGGGTCCTTTCAACCAAGTAGGAGGCATAATTAAATTTTGTAAAGTTTATCGATTATTTATGAAACCTAAAATGGAAGAATCCACATAGTTATCATCATCGTATCCTAGGATGCTACTAATCATTGATATTGAATCCTTTAGAGAAAATTGGAAATTTTCCCTCTTGAAGGGAAGTTTATCCAGTGTAATGTCTTTATTTATTGATAAACTCTTCAAAATTTTCTTTCTTTGATTTTCAACAAGGATTTCAAAATGTCTTTCAAGGTTCTCTTTTTCTATTTCCGCTGGGCTAGATGGGACATTGACCATTAGGGAATCATTTTTTTCCTTTAGAGAACACATTGTGTATGAACCCTGACAATCCTTAATTATCATTTATGAGGAGTTATAAAATTATGCTAGGTCCCTATATTACTAGTGTAGTCCCTTATTGTTGTTAGTGTGGCCCCCTTATTGTTATTGTTGTAACCCTGTAACCTCGATATTGTTATTATTGTGCCTTTACATTATTATTGTTATGTTAGATAGGATTATATTGTGACCCCATGGACTCCTATATATAAAAGGGGGTTTTTTCATTTGTATCGTCCAAGAATTATTCATTTATGTAATGTAAAGCAGGTTTCCCCATCAAAGTGGCTTATTTATAAGGCGTTTATCCCTCTTTTCCTCTATTTTTGGAGCTGGTTTCATAACATTTGGTATCAGAGCTTTGGATTCTAGGGTTTTGCTACTCCAAACAGGTCATCGTGGCATTTTTGCTATAAAAAAATTTCTACATAACGTTTAGACACTAAATTTTTTATCACACGAAACTGAAATACTAAGGAACTTCGTGTAAAATTTTTAGAGCTTAGTTCACAATATTTTCGGAGATATGATCTGTGGAATTTAGGGTTTTTGTAGGCTCCCAAATTTCATCTAAAATAGGTGACCTTGGGAAAATCACCATAACTCTCTCTCTCTGAGCATCAGATTGAAATTATTTAAAAAGTGGCCGAAAGTACACAGACTATAGTTTCCTGTATATCCATTTTAGAGCCGAAGGAGGAAACAGTGACACGTGGCACGTCATACAACTTCATTCTACTGAACTAGTCCATAATTAGGTCATTCTAGGAGATTGGGAATAACTTTGTCTTAAAGCATCCAAATCAAGTTAGACCTATGACATTCAAAAGAATATTCAGAGGGCTACTATGGGACCAAATTTCATATATCTAAGGTCCAAAATCACATATATAATTCAGTTTCAATATCGAGATCCTCAAATTAAGAAAAAGGTATGTATTTTTTTCAAATTGCATAAGTCTTGTTTGAAAAATCAGTTTGAAGTGATTCCAAGGGCATATTGAAGCATAGATATTAGTATTGGGTTCTAAAATACCCCAAAAATAATTCAACACCCATTAAGCCCTTATAATACTCTACTATGAATCATGAAGATGAAGAAGTACAACATGATATATAAAAATTACAAGAGCAAGTGCACCAAATTTCGCTCTCGCAAAGAGCAACAAAAAATGAAATGGAAGTTTTGAAGAAAGGTGTGGAAGTGAAGATGGATGGTTTGAAGAATAATATGGATGGTTTGAAGAAACGAGTGGAAGCTAATATGCAGGGTTTGAAGAAGGGCGTGGAAGCTAAGATGGATGGTTTGAAGAATGGCATGGAAGACATGGAAGAAAAAATAGAAGTTTTGAAGGAAGACATGGAAGGTTTGACAAAGTTGATACAAGAAATGATTCCTAATGGCAAAAAGATAGTAGAGGAATGACCTGAAATGGGTGGTTGACTTGTTTTTCTATGCAAGCACCTCCCACTCAATTAAAAAAAATTAAGGATCTTGCTTATACATGCATGTGCGGAATTGAATTCTTGATTCAGGTGTATGCGTTTTAACTGGTTTAAGGCTTTAAGTGTGAGAAATTAAAAATTTATTTAAGATGATTAATAGCATGTAAAACAACCATAATTTGTTGCAAATTAACCAACAACACATAACAACAAACATAATAAAGGATTTCACCCTCAACATTTGGGCTACGTCTCCTTGAGCCTTCGTCAACGGACTTGGCTCTTTGGGATTAAGATGGTCAATTTATTTTACAAGCTAATGCTCAACTCCAATGGTTGTTTGGATTGTACCAATGGGTTTAGAATACCAAATTACCCTTGGATTGACTACTCAATCTCTGGAAATGGACCTAGGCTCCCTTGGGCTTGACCTCTTTGGTCAGTGTCCTTGAGCTTCCCTGAGCTTTGTTGTGGTAAAAAATCTCCTAGAATTCCTCTTCTACTCCTAAAACTTGTTCCACTGTCTCGAGCACATATCAATCATCCAAAATAGGCTATTCCTTCGCTCAGAATGAACTCAAGCTCCTCGTTCTATGCCTCCAACACCTGGTGGCACTGGCTCCCTGAAACTTACCCGTGGCTTCTTCAGCTCTATAAGTCTCCAAATTCTTTTGCAAACCCCATCATTGGATTCATAAGGTTCAATATAGTCAGAAATGACTATTGGTTTCCTAACAATGGCCTATGGCTACCCTGGCTAGGCCTCATTCTCCTGCTGGCTCCTACTGGCCCTAGTGGCCCTTGGAACTTATCTGAAGAAAAATCACACTCAGTAGTCCTCATTTGGCTCTTCAAGCCTCACCAATGGCTCTATAATGCTCTAATTAGTCAATAATGACTCTTCATTCTCTCAGAATGGTCGAAAATTGAGCCTTCTACACTAGTTCTATTGTCTTCAACGCATATCAATCATCCAAAATAGGCTATTCATTCTCTCAGAATGAACTCAGGCTCCCCATTCTATGACTCCAACAACTGGTGGCACTAGGCTTCTTGAAAATTCCCTGTGGCTTCTTCAGCTCTATAAGTCTCCAAATTCTTCTGAAAACCCCATCATTGGATTGAGAAGGTTCAAGATAGTCAGAAATGACTATTGGTTTCTTGAGAATGGCCTCTGGTTGCCTTGGCTAGGCCTCATTCTCTTGTTGGATCTTGGTGGTCCTTGGAACTTCTCTGAAGAAAAATCACACTCAGAAGTCCTCAGCTGGCTCTGCAAGCCTCACCAATGTCTATAGAATGCTCGAATTAGTCAAGAATGACTCTTCATTCTCTCAGAATGGTCGAAAATTGAGCCTTCTACACTAGTTCTACTATCTCCAGCACATATCAATAATCCAAAATAGGTTTTTCATTCGCTCAGAATGAAATCAGGCTCCCCGTTCTATGCCTCCAACACCTAGTGGCACTGGGCTCCTTGAAACTTCCTTGTGGATTCTTTATCTCTAGAAGTATCCAAATGCTTCTGCAAACCCCATCATTGGATTCATAAGGTTCAATATAGTAAAAAATGACTATTGGTTTCCTGAGAATGGCTTCTGGCTGCCCTGGCTAGGCCTTATTCTCCTGCTGGCTCCTAGTGGCCCTTGGAACTTCTCTAAAGATAAATCACTCTCAGAATTCCTCAGCTGGCTCTGCAAGCCTCGCCAATGGCTCTAGAATGCTTGAATTAGTCAAGAATGACTCTTCATTCTCTCAGAATGATTGAAAATTGAACCTTCTACACTTTTTCCCAATATCTCCTAGGAAAACTCCACTAAATGGGGAGAACTCCAATTAACTAGAGTTAGATTAGGGTTGATCGCAAAATTTGGCGTGCCCTTATCCGCTCCGCCAATAAATTCGTGCATTAAAAGTTATGGTTAGGGTGGTTGCCACATGCGCACACCCAAACATTAAGTGGATTATGTGTTAGCAGAAACAACAGAATACAATTGCGGAGTTTATTTAACATACATACGTTCGCGATCAAACAACGGTTACGTTTAAAACATGTCGCACATAGCCTTAAAAAGCTTACATACACACGGAACAGGGTTCTCAGGTCCCACAACACGTAACCAATCACAACGCATCGCAAATCGCTTTTTATGTAATTTTAACTTGGTACCGATAACGTTGAAACCATAATTTATGCGATGTGCGCTCGTGCACAATGCTGACACGTGGCTCCCTTCATCGCATCACATATTTCAACTTTACCACATCGCAACCAATTTAACATATCTTTCGAAATCTTAACTTCCAAATATTTCGATTTGAGAAATCACTTTTATGGGTGCTGCAATATTCGTCGTTGGTTTGTTCCCTGGTCCGATGATCCTTGTTATCTCTCTGCCTTCTCACTTCGCATCGTAGCATAAATAACATAATCTGCGAAGACTTAACCATAAAATTGAACTTTTTCGATGTGCGATATGCGCAAGGTCTCTCCACATGACACGTGTCCCATCTCAATCGCATCGTAAGATATATATCTTAACTTGTGATGAATGAATGGTAAACATAACAATCTCCGATGCGATGTATGATCGTCCATCCATCCTTGTTGTCGCTTCATTTTCTTCGTTCTGCAATTTGAACTTACTTTCCGTTCGACATGTAACATTTCCAAGACTGTGCAATACGCGATCCTATATGCAGAGTTCAAGACTCCATGACAGCCACCAATTCAAATCCCACTCTGCTGGTCGATCCAGTTCTGAACATGTTTTCCATTTCGAACCTAATCCTGTAACTTGAATTTTGAGCAATCCTTAGGCCCTGATCCCAATTTGATCAAGGAAACTCATGACGTAACAAAATAAATGTTATCGTGATTTCATAAACTCGAATGTTGGATGGAAGACCCACCATATTCCAAAGATCGATATGAGGAAGTTTGATGGCAAGGATCCTGTAAAATGGAAACTACAGATGGAGCAATATTTTGATCTCAATAAAGTGAAAAACACACAAAAGGTATGCATTAAAACTTTATATTTAGAACAAAATACATTTGTATGGTATCGATGGCTTTGCTCCCATAAAAAAATTGTTACTTGGTCAATTTTTACGGAGGAAATGATAACACATTATGAGGATACAAAGAGCAACACCTTCTTTAGCCAATTGATAAATCTGAAACAAAATGGTTTAGTGGTGGAGCACATTGAGGACTTCCAAAAATTGAATATAATGGTAACTGATATTCCATAGGAACACAGGATTGATGTCTTCATAGGGACTTTAAAGGATAAAATCCAACATGAGGTTCGCCTTTGGGAACCTGATTCATTGGAGAAGGCATTTATGTTGGCAAGAAAAATTGAATGTAAAATTATGGCGACAAGGAAGCCTACCACTCACATCTATAAATATGGAAGTGTTGCTACTCCTAGACTTCCACAACCTACAAGGTTGACACCACAACAATTGGAAGAAAAAATGGCTTTGCTACAGTTGTGACAAAAAATACACTAAAGGTCATAAGTGTGCTAAGAAGAAATTATTTTACATAGATTGTGAAGAGGAGGGAGAAAATGAACAAGAAACTTCAATAGAAGAGGATATTAAACCTAGAGAAGGAATAAATGAGTCCAACCATATCATGTAATGCATTGGTAGGAATTACCACTCCTCAAACTCTCAAGATAAAAGGACATATCAAGAAGAAAAATGTAATAGTGTTGATTGATTCGAGTAGTACCCATAATTTTATTCATTGTAAAGTAGCCAAGGAGTTGAATTGCTTCCTATAGCCAACACCAGAATGTCAAGTGATGGTTGAAAATGGAGGAACTATAAATTGCTCTGGAAAATTCCATAATATCAAGCTAACCATGGGGAATATGTATTGAATAGTCCAATGCTTTCCATTCCAATGGGAGGTGTTGATGTTGTACTAGGAGTACAATGGTTACAATCTTTGGGAACGGTAGCTTTTAATTTTCAAGAACTTTTCTTGAAATTTTTTTCGGAAGGAAAGGAAGTCGAATTACGGGATATCATGAGGAAGCCAGGAAAGATAATAAGCTCTAATGTCATGAAAAGTATTATGAAGAAAGAAAAACGATGTGTAATTTCACAATAATTCTCACTAGAAGTTCCAACATCAAAATAATCTATTTCTCCAGATCTCCAAAAAGTCTTGGACAATCATTCCAAGGTGTTTGAAAATCCCAAAGTAATCCCACCTATTTGTGATCATGATCATGCTATTCATTTGATTCCAGGAATTTTTCCTTCAAAAATTATGCCTTACAGATGATCCAGGTGGATATTGATGGCCACCCACCTAATCCATTTGGACCCACACCATCAATTCTTGCAACTTTTCACATTCAGCACCACTTACTATTTTTAGCAGGTTTTCGGGTCCTGCACTCCCGAAGCCGTTTTGGGGCCTTAATGATCCAGGTGGATATTGGTGGCCACCCACCTAATCCATTTGAACCCCCACCATCAGTTCGTTCAGTTTTTAAGTTGCAGCACAACTTACTATTTTTAGCATTTTTTTCGGATCCTGGACTTCTAGAGAAATTTTGAGGCCCTAAACGACTTTTTTTGGGAAAATCGGGAGAAACATGGGTCCATGGACCGATGTTTCTCAAATCGAAAGTTTTACTCCTCAGATATATATTTCTAATGAGTGATTGAACGTGTCAAACGGAGATCGAATGCTTAAGTTACATCCCCGAGAAGTTGAAACACTAATTTACCCAAACGAGACCCACAGTTTTGGCGCTTCATCTCCTAGAGTTTGATTTTTGGACGTTTCAGTTTTTCCATTGTTTCTCAATAATAAATAGGCCCTCGAGCCTCATTTTAACATAGTTCAGAGGTCTGTAGCCACCACATCTCTTCTCACAGATTCGCTACCAACACCCTAGTTATTTTATTTCCATCATGTCTGTAAGCATATTTCTGTTATTTGATATTAATGAAATGACGCATTATTTCTGCTACATCTCTATGTTTATGGTTATTTCTGTATTCTGTTGTGTTCTTGCATAAATCTGGATCATTGGTATCAGAGGGGTCTGCTCTTTCTTTGTTTTTATTTGCATGTACCCAACGCGGTCAGAGTATAAGGAGTTAGGGCTCGATCTGGTTGAACCCTTGCAAGATCAGCCTCGCAAACCCCAACGACCTCCCATGGTGGAAGAAAAGAAATATGAGGGAGCAGGAGATCCTATCAAAATATTGCTCGAGGAGGCGCTCGAGAAACAAAGGAACGCGATGATGGATAAATTTGCTCAGATCCTTCAACGACTGCCCACCTATGGCGCATCTGCATCCAACAACCACTCTGGAGGCACCACTCCCTTCAAGGTACAGGTAAAATTTGATATTATTGTATTTGAAGGCCAAATAGATGTAGACGCCGTAGATAGATGGTTGAATTTGCTGGAAGGGTATTTCTCGGTCCATGATTTCTCTGACCGAGAAAAGATTATTTTTGCACTCCTCAAAGCCGCCCCCCATATCAAAGACTGGCGGGAAACCTACCGTGAGAAAGAGGACGAAGGGGAACCCTCTCTGTTCTCAGCCACACCCACTTGGAATTTGTTCCGAGATGGAATCAAGGAAAAATATTACCCCGTGGGGAGCTATGAGGACAAATACATCCAATGGACCACACTGCAGCAAAAAAGGGGTCAAGATGTGCACGAACTGACGAATATGTTCCATACCCTACGCACAAAGTTGGGTATTAAAGATTCAGAGAGACATTTGGTTCTCAAGTACCGCGGTTGTCTACACAAACACATTCAGGAGGAAATGGAGTTCCTCGACATTACATCGTTGGCACAACATATCGCTATGCCGCCAAGATCAAGCAGTAATTTAAGCAGAAGAAGAGAGACTTTGGATCTGTGAATCCAAAAGGTGCCCCCGAACCGAAGAACAAGGGGCAAGGACAAAGCGGTGCGACTCTAAACAACACCACAAATCAAAAGAAGGACACAGGGAAGTGGTGTGAATTTCATAATAGCCCCACTCACAGCACAAACGAGTGTCGGGCCAAACAGTCATTGGTGGCCGAACTAAAGGCACCCGAATCAGATGCATTTTTTGATCCTGAGTCAGAGCCAGACAAAGGCAATGATAAAGGGAAGCAGATCATTGATGTGGATCCCAGTGCCATTATTTCCACCACCAAGATCCAGATGGAGGACCCAGAGGATCTTGAGGAGGGGGAGTGCCTCTTTCATTCGCAAATGTGGGTGAAGGGTTCTCTGCTGCAATTTCTTGTCGATAGCGGAAGCCAAAAGAACCTCATTTCAGCAGAGGTCATGAAGCGGCTCGGCCTACCGACCATAGCACACCCACAGCCATATACCATTGGGTGGCTTCACCCAGGGAGAGATATCTGCATCCGCCAACAGTGTCGCCTTCCGTACAACATCAAGCCATTCACGAATGAGGTATTATGTGATGTTGCTCCTCTTGATGTAGATGATGTATTATTGGGCCAACCATACTTGTGGAGGCGACATGCTGTGTATGAGTCTAGGCCTCGTGCTGTTATTATTACTTTGGGAAATAACTTGTACAGGATACTGGAGGTAGTACCACATCCTGTCATCTCTTTAACTACTGCAAAATAATGCAGTAACATTGTTTCCCAAACCAGGAAATTCATTTTCCTTACAACTCGCTCATAGGGAAAGAATAATATTGTAGCCACAGCCTCGAAACAGGGCTCCCCTGCACAGCTCCAGCAGATGGACAAATTCATGGAGGAATAAGAGGACATTTTCTTTTCATTCACAGTGGTTCCTCTACACTGTCAGGACAAGCACTCCATTGATCTAACCCCCAACGCACCACTGCCTGATGTTGCCATACCTCTTGCAAATACACATACAGAATCCACACATGTACTGTCTGAGGCTGATAAAGAAACCAAATTTACTAAATGCATCCATCATGTCTACCCACAGGTCCATGACATCTTCAACAAATCTAATACCTAGTTCAACTGAATTTGCTTCATCTCAGGGAGGATCTCAATGCAATGGGGACCATTGATTCCTAAGGAGGGAGGAATTATCTAGGTGGATATTGGTGGCCACCCACCTAATCCATTTGGACCCACACCATCAATTCTTGCAACTTTTCGCATTCAACACCACATACTATTTTTAGCAGGTTTTCGGGTCCTGCACTCCTGGAGCCGTTTTGGGGCCTTAATGATCCAGGTGGATATTGGTGGAAACCCACCTAATTTGAACCCCCACCATCAGTTCATTCAGTTTTTAAGTTGAGTAAAACTTACTATTTTTAGCAATTTTTCGAGTCCTGAACTTTCGGAGCCGTTTTGAGGCCCTAAACGATGTTTTTTGGGAAAACCGGGCACAACATGGTGGGTCCATGGACTAATGTTGCTCACATCGAAAGTTGTACTCCTCGGATATGTCTTTCTAACAAGCTATTAAGCACGTCAAACGGAGATCGAATGCCAAAGTTATGTCCCCAGGAAGTTGAAACACCAATTTACCCAAACAGGACACACAGTTTTGGCGCTTCATCTCCTAGAGTTAGGTTTTTGGACGTTTTAGTTTTTCTATTGTTTCTCAATAATAAATAGGCCCTCGAGCCTCATTGTAACGCAGTTCAGAGGTCTATAGCTGCCACATCTCTTCTTATAGATTTTCTTTTAGCACCCTAGCTATTTTATTTCCATTATGTCTGTAAGCATATTTCTGTTATTTGATATTAATGAAATGACACAATATTTCCGCTGCATCTCTATGTTTATGGTTATTTCTGTATTCTGTTGTGTTCTTTCATAAATTCAGATCAACGGATATCCTTATGTCCAAAAGAGTGAAATTGAATGTATGATTGCAGAAATGTTAGAGGCTGGTATAATTCAACCTAGTCAAAGTTCTTTCTCTGCTCTAATAATATTGGTGCACAAGAAGGATGGATCATGGCGCATGTGTCTGAATTATAGGGAGCTCAATAAGCTCACTATTAAAGATAAATTTCCCATTCCTGTGATTGATGAATTATTGGATGAATTACATGGATCAATTTATTTTACCAAGTTGGATCTTCGTTCAGGATATCATCAAATTAGAATGAAGACTGAAGATATTCCAAAAACAACATTTCAAACTCATGAGGGTCATTATGAATTTTTGGTCATGAATTTTGGCCTTACCAATGCACCTTCTACATTTCAAGGGTTGATGAATTCCATTTTCAAACCCTTCCTTAGAAAATTTGTGCTAGTATTTTTGATGATATACTAATCTACAGCAGGTCTTGGAAGGATCATGTTGAACATGTTGACAGGGTGCTCAAACTATTGCAGGAGAAACAATTATATGCAAAAAAATCCAAATGTTTCTTTGGAGTACAAGAGGTGGAATATTTGGGTCATATTGTATCTCACGAGGGTGTTAAAGTAGACCCTAACAAAATTAAAGCCATTAAGGAATGGAGAGTCCCCACAACCATAAAGTAGTTGTGAGGATTTCTCAGGTTAACAGGGTATTATCGCAATTTTGTTAAGAATTATGGGAGAATAGCAACACCTCTAACAACATTATTGAAGAAAGATACATTTTCATGGAATCTTGAATCAACTAATTCCTTTGAATAACTTAAAGAGGCAATGCGCCTAACACCAATCTTAGCTACGCCAAACTTCAAAAAAACCTTTATTGTGGAATGTGATGCCTCAAGAAATGGAATTGGTGTTCTTTTAATGCAAGAAGGAAGACCCATTGCTTTTGAAAGTATTCCAATCAAAGGAAAGTATTTACAGAAAGATATTTATGAGAAGGAAATGTTGGAAATACTATATGCCCTAAAGAAATGGCGATCGTACCTAATGGGAAGACACTTCAAGGTAAAAATTGATCATGATAGTCTTAAACACTTTTTGGAACAAAGACTATCTTTAGAAGAGCAGCAAAAATGGGTCACAAAGATGTTGGGTTATGACTTTGAAATCATCTACAAAATAGGGAAGCTAAATGTTGTTACAGTTGCACTCTTAAGAAAGGATGAAGAGGTGGAAGCATTGCTTTGTGTCATTTCTATTATCCAACCAGATTGGATAACCAAAGCAAGGGATGAATGGAATAAGGATGAAGAAGTGTGGACACTTATTCAAAATTTGCAGAAAGATCCTAGTACATCTAATACATTTAGTTGGAAAAATGATTATGTATGGTACAAATATCGCTTATAGCTTTGTAAGAATTCCCAACTAAAACAAAATATTCTTTTGGAATTGCACACTTCTCCTTTAGGAGGACACTTAGGATTTTTAAAAACTTACCACAGGGTGAAGAAATATTTTTTTTGGGATGGCCTTAAATCTGATGTTCAAAAGTTTGTGGCGGAATGTTTGGTTTATCAACAAAATAAATTTGAGACAATTAACACCCCGGGTCTTCTACAACCTTTATCCATTCCAAGTCAATGTTGGGAGGAGATTTCAATGAATTTTATCACAAGTTTACCTAAGTCCGAAGGAAAGAGTGTCATCATCGTGGTAGTTGATAGACTTACCAAGTATGCACACTTTTGTGCACTATCTCATCCATTTAAAGCAAGTACAATTGCTACTGCATTTATGGAAACAATTCAAAATCTACATGGAAACCCAAAGATTATTGTAAGTGACAAAGATTATTGGAAACCCAAAGATTATTGTAAAACAATAATGGGCTTCATAAAAAATTTCCTCAAGGGTTTTACTCGTTAAAGTTGGTTAAAAAATCTTCCTATCATTGTATAGGAAAATATTTGACACATCGCTTCCCTATACACATTTATCCAAGAAATTATCCCTTTGTTTGGGGTCGATGGTACTTGTATATACATAAATGAGCTACCTTGAATACGATGGCTACACACTCCCATTTTGGACCGCTAACAATCATAATGATTCTTTGGGTTATTAATAAATTTGTTTTAAGGTGGTAAGTTTTAAGAACCATAATGCATTTATGATAAATCTAGTAGTAATATTTTGCATGTTATTTGAGGCTAGTTATAATGTACCATGCACGTAAAATAGTTGGATTTTCATATATGTCTTCCCACAACTTCAAAAATCCCGGGAGTCGTTTCACCCCATGCCTTAAGTGGATTTTCTCAAGACTTTGTTGGGGAGAAACACATGTTATTGGTCAAAAGAGATTACATATGGTTTGATATTTTTTACCTAACTTGTTCAAATAACAATTAAGCGAGTTAGGGGGTTGAAAGGAACCTCATTCATTATATTAGGGTCTCACACCAATAGTAATATGTCTCTTTCGTGATTTGGGTTGTGGGTCCCACATGCATTTAACAAGCTAGTGATCAATGTTTTAACAAATTATTTGGTGGATTTTATATTTTCAAAGTAGATTACAGTGTCAATTTGATGATGTCATTGAATCAGGTTGTAAGTCTTGCATGCAATTAACAAGCTAGTGACTAGAGGTTTAACCAAGTAATTGGCGACTTTGAGATTTTCCAAGTGGATTAGAGCCCCAATTTGATGATGTGATCATTTAATCGATTTGTCTCATTTTGTATATTGAATGAAAACCTCCTAGTGGAAAGTATATTTGGTAGTTTCTATTTTATCAAATCATAGGCTTATTAGTATCATCACTATGATCCACCATGATAATAATTGTAGGTACAAATACATCAGCATTATTCCTGCTTAATATTGTCTAAGTTCTCAACACAAAATTTATGAACTTCTCAAAATTTTAAATTCAAGTTATATTATTGAAGATATACTACTGACATCTAATTTGAATATGCCATCACCTTTCATTCTAACATTTAAAAAATTATGGAATCAATAAATTCGCTATCCAAATAAAATATTAGGAGTCACGAGGATTTAATGTCCTTTCCATTTTATCATTTTCTATACATCACATCATCCCTAATTCTAATCTTAGGAGTTGCAAAATATTCACTTCAATTCCATACTCTATTGTGTGTTTGTTAATCTCCTTTTCCATTTTATCACCACATCAAAGTTTATACGATGCTTTTCCATTAATTTCATCTTACCATTTTCCTATAGAATAGGTATAATACCTTCGATTTATTTAGAATAATATTATTACTCATCTATGCCATTTTCACCATTTTAAAATCCCAATATATAACTCAAATTGTTGAATTTTGTAGCTCAAAAGGTACTTATAGTCTTTTGTCTTGACTAGAAGGACCTTAATTTGCC
Organism: Pinus albicaulis; assembly: GCA_034641835.2. Lineage (NCBI taxonomy): Eukaryota > Viridiplantae > Streptophyta > Pinopsida > Pinales > Pinaceae > Pinus > Pinus albicaulis. Next base: position 1,042,590,341 of record CM076575.1, read on the forward strand.
TCTTTATGAGCTTGCATGTGACATGAAAGGTGTCCAAGTGAGTTGCACGCATGTGAATGTGTTATATGTGCCATGCATGAGATGTGCATGTAAAACAAGCTGAATTTATGACTTGTACTTGAGTTAAAGTAGAGAAAGCTAAAGATAGGATAATTTACTAAAGTAAATTCACTTGCCTTTAGTTAACTTGATGAACTAATTTTTGGTCGTCAATATTATCTTAGGAAAGTTATAAATTGAGCCTAAAGTGAGGAACTAAGACACACCAAGAACACAAGATTGAGAGAGGCTTCTCACTAAGTGAGTGTTGGGTTTGAGAGAGTGTAGTGAGGTTTGTGATCAATTTTGTATTTTCTCAGGTAGGCCATTATCCTAGGATGGGAGCCAAATTAATTTATGTGATTAATTTATCAATGATGAACTATTTATTGGGCAGAAATTTGTTTGTGTGTGTGATTCAGATCAAGTAATTTTTCTTTCGCTAAATATTTTGGTTAGGAATTTGGCTTTTTATTTATTCAGTAATTAATTGTTTGGAATTAAATATCGGGTGTATAGTTCGATAAATTATAACATGGTATCAAAGAAACTACTTTGAATCGATATTTTAATTACAAGTGTTGGGTTTGTATCATATCGTCGGACCCAAGTTGGATAGGATCATACAAACTAATTTTTTTTTAATAGAATGGGTATTTAGATTTTGTATTAAAAGGTTGGAAAATCATGGCCAACACCATTTACAATCAAATTTTCCATCAACCTTTCTTAGAAACCATGCTAGCCTTTCTTTGAGATTGCTATTGTTGTGGGGATGCTTATTTATCCTATTCTATTGAGACTGAGCATAGATTATACAAAATTTTCCCTGGAGTAATATATATTTACAATACATCATGAAAACATTTTATAATTTCCCCTTAAGGTGCCATGATCCAAACCCATATTTCCTTTCAGAGGTAGCTTCTTGGCTACCTCATTAATGAACTCTCCTTCCTCCATACTAAGCTCTACTTGCAATTTCAATTCCATCTCCTTCACTCCATGATTCAACTCCTCCTCGATGTCCCACTTAGCTATTTTTCCTGCAATATTCATCATTAGCACCTCAAAATATAAGCAAAGTAAACAACACCTTTTTATAGCACTCAACCACTCCACCTCATGCTCTGTTTTCATTTCTCTATCATTCTTCTCCTGCTCCAACAAATCCAAAATTTTGTCCATCATCTCGTACATTCTCACCAAATTTTTGAAGTTTTTTCCGACGCTTTCCTCCAACATCTGAACTCATCTGGTACCTCATTTCCCTCCATTTATAACAATGCCCACCTTTGCAACAAGAGTCTTAGCTTTCAAATAATTTCTTCAATTCTATAATTTCTCGATGAAGGAGCTTTATATCCTTTCTTTTCTCTCTGGCATAAATTCCTCTCTCTATCAACTTTAATTCTTGGGGAGGGAGAGCCGCCATTTCTGTTTTCCTCGACTTTGAAATTTGTTTCACAGTAATGTACAATGATTCTGAGATATTCCTCTCCCTCAAACGACACACTTCCAAGAGTTTTTGAGCTTTTATTCCCTTCCACCTTTCTACATCGTCGCTCCAAATGTATGCTCGTCCTTGCATGCAATTCCCCAAGTGGAGGACAACTTGGGATCTAATCTTTCCTCTTGGGTTTAATTCCCATTGATCCTTTTTGTTGTTTCCTTTTAATTCTCATCAACAAATCAACCTTGTCAAGTTCCTGATATTTTCCATTAAATTCTTTGGATTATGGAGTAGGCGCCCAACTCCTTTCTCTGTTCTACAGTAATAACTCCCCTTGCTCCAGCTATGTGCCATGGTTTTCCAGGTTATCTGCCATGGCATTGTGTTGTCTACGTACAATGAGAGGAAAGCCATGTTGTGGTCCTAGGATAGCCTTTGAAACCTATTGAATAACCATCAACGAGTCTCCCACTATCATCAAAATTTTGAAATCTCACTCAACTAGCTCCAAGGCTTTCCATAATTCCTAGAACTCTGCCTAGTTATTCGTTGCTGGTTTAAGACCCCATGTGAAGGTAAATTCTAGGTGTTTTTCATGTCTAAATAATTCCCCTCCCACTCCTGCCAACCTAGGGTTTCCTTATGAGGCTACGTTAAAACTGAGTATTGGACTGCACTACCTGGTCTTCCATGTCCAGAATTCATCCTCCCACAATCTTAATCAAATGAAGAGACTATTATAAGGTCATGGGATGGGCTTGTCAACATCATCAAAAGGCTTTGGATAAATTATCCATTATCCCTCTTCAATCATCCTATCGGCTAGGTCCTTCTTATTTAATCCTCTGTCCCCCCATATGTTCTACCAACAAACAATGTGCTTTAGCAACAAATTTATGTAAATACAACGTCTAGTATTTGAATATCACATTGTTCCTTTCTAGCCATATCATCCAACATAAAAAGTTGGGCAATCCACACCAGACTCTTTTCCCTGCTAACGATTTTAGCATCTCTTTGGGAATTTTATTATTCCATGACTTAAACATCTCTGTCCAATTCCATGGAATGTTTTCTAGCACATACACTTTCCCAAAGGCTAGTTTCCATACCAAGAATACGCATTGTTGAAATAAGTGTGATGTCGTATCCTCTTCTATCTTGCAAAGGACACACCAATATGGACCATGTATATTCCTCCTTTGAAAATTCTATGCTATGAGGATCTTGTAGTGTGTTAGGACCCGAAAAAATTCATTTATTTTTGCTATAACACGTCATTTCCAAATCATTTTCCATATTCTCCTTATTGAAGGGCGAGGTAGAAAATTAAGTAATAAATTATAGCCTTCTTTGACCATATACTGCTGAGATTTTCTTATTTCCCACATTCTCGAGTCAGAGGCTCCATGAGAAAGAAGTGTTAAGCCTTTCTGTAAGGAAATGAATTTATTCTAGACCCTTCCCAAATGGTTGGGGAGATCTGGGCATTGTCACCCCAACCAATCCTTAGATGAGTCCCAATGAGAGATGTATTTTATTTGATCCAAACCTTTTCCATTCATTTATTATATGAGTGGCCTATTTTATTCCTATTCCAATTCTGCTAATGTTGTCGTAATCATGTCCTTCCAAAGGTTAACATGTTCTCCATTCTTTACTAAATCCATCCCAATTTTTGTAAAATCATTAGTGCAATTTATTTGCATAGGCACCATATTTTGGACCCCTTACCTTCCAATCAAAAATTATTTTCCATTAATATCATGTTATTTTTGAAATACTTCCTAAGAAACACTTCCTTCCACCAGTGATTAATGTCTGATATATTAACTTCCACACTAATTTGGATTTTAGGGCGATATTCAAATTCAAAGGATCCTTGATTCCTAATCCTCTTTGTTCATGTGGAAGCCGGACTACATCCAGTTTATCAAATGAAATTTATTTTCGTTGTCTTTCCCTACCTTCCAAATTATATTTTGAATCAAATCACTCATTTGAAGAAGAAAACCTTTAGGCACTAGCAACCCAAAACCTAAATATATGGGAAGGGTTGATAGTACCGCTTTTATCAAAACAGATTTTCCAGCCAGATTTAACCACCCCGCTCCCTACCCATGGATCCTCTTATATAATTTTTGCAGTATGTCTTCCCATTCTTCCTTGGATGTGGAACCTAGAGATTTGGGAATTCCAAATTATTTGAAGGAAGTCCACCTGGTTTGGACCGAAAACCCCAGCACTGTTGCTAGCTCTTGAAATGCGGATTTATTTATTTATTTATTATTATTATTATTATTATTTTTTAATTAATTTATTATATATATATATATATATATATATATAATTTTAATTTTATTTTATATTTTTCTGTTGACTTGTCCTCCTAACAGCTCTAAATACATATACAATATGAATTTAAACCTTTTAGCTATGATTTTGGAGTCTCCTCCCAACAACATTGTATCATCTGCAAAATAAGAATGATCGATACTTTTGACATTTCTGGAAACACTATTACCTGGTAGGGAGCCAAGTCTTCTTTCCTTTTTGGGTTGCCTACTAACGCTTTCAACCATGAGAATGTAAAATAAGGGTGACAATGTACAACATTGCATGAATCCCCTTGAGGCTTTGAAGAAAGAAGTTGGGCATCCATTTAATGGAGGAGCAATCCAGGGAGAGCATGTGCAATCTTTTATCTAGGAAATAAATTGGGTACATTATCCCAGTTTTTTAAGAATAATAAAGAGGAAGGAGTGACTCACTCGATCAAAGGAATTTGTCATGTCTAGTTTTATAATGAAGCCCGGTTCTCCTGCTTCCTCACTTGAGTGAATTTTCTCTTGAATGAGAATTATATTTTCTACTATATGATCCTTTCTCTGAGGAAACATCCCTGATTCTCTAAAATGAGTCTTGGAATAATCCGCTTTATTCTGTTAGAAATTATCATGGTCATAATATTGTATGAGGCATCTCATAGCGATATTGGTCATAATATTTTGTGCTTCTGCCTATCTTAATTTTTCCCAATGACCAGTTTCGCATCCCAAGGAGGTATCTCCTTATCTCATTATAACATAACCTATAAAAATTGATAGGAAAAAAATCAGGACCAAGAGCCTTGTCCGAGTCCATACTCCATATGGCCTCTATCTCCTCATGTTCGTCTATCTTCCTTACTAGGATTTGATTCTATTCTTCGATTATTTCTAGGGTAATGTGTTGATGAAACTCTCTTCCTTCTCCCAATCTAGAACACCACCTGCATTATAGAGTGTTTGGAAATTAATAAATGCTTCATGCTTCATTTTTAAAAATAAATTGTTCATTCCCCGTCATTCCACTTCTATTTCCCTTACCCTATTCCTCACTTACCGAACCTTGGATTGTTTGTGAAATTAAGTTGTGTTCCTATCACCTACCTTTAGCCATGTGCTTCTTGATTTTAGATGCCAATACTCCTTCTCTATCCTGTACTCCTGGTAATATTGTGCATTTTGTTCCTTCTCCCTTTTTATATGACTATCGACTATCTCATAATTCTCTATAATTTTGACATGTTGTTCCATTTCTTGTTATAATATGCTTTCCTTCTTTTTTACTAGAGGAATGGAGTCTCTAGCCCATTTTCGTAGCACTCTTTTGACCTCCTTTAATTTTGAATCCCACACGAATGCAGATGATATTGTTATATTTATATTCTAGGACCAATTTATAATCTCCCTCACCCCATCTTATCAAATCCAAACTGGGTTGAATCTAAAGGGGAATGGGCCCAAGTCTTCTCATTTATCCTTTATCAGCTTGATTGGTCAATGATCTGATTATCTCTGTGGAAGAATCTATGAGAAGGCATCAAATCCCAATAATATATATGAACTGTGTATTAAGATTCGGTCCATCCTTGTCGTTATATGAGTTCCCCCGCACCTTATATTCAACCATGTGAATCTCCCTCTCTACAACTTGACTTCTATCAGGTCCCACTCTAGCATTATATCCTCTAGCCTTTTACCGAATGGATCACATACTAGCGAACACCCCTTCTTTTCCTGTGCAGACATTGTCATATTAAATTCTCCTCCTACTAACTATTGAGTTTTCAATACATTGTGGCTATTATAATAATACAATATTATTCTATAATTCTGCCTTTTTCCCATATATGACTGGAGCATATATGTTCACCAAATTAAAACTCTCCCCAATGCTTATATCTTCCAATTCCACTATTATCCTATTTTTTATCGTATGTTTCACTATGGTTGTGAATAACTTAGGATCCCAAAAGGTGCCTAGATCCCCAGATGATACCCTTAAGCTTTGGACTACTCCTCTGCCATCTCTCCAAAATATATTGGAGGATGTCATAAGTTCTTCATTCTTTAACTTCATTTGTTTCAAGAACATAACTGAAGGTTTTTGCATATTATTAAATCCTTTATTGTGAGGGATTTTTTTGGGTCGCTCATTCCCCTTATGTTCCATGATAGTAGCATCATCATTTCCTATTTGGAGAATGGGGTTTCCTTCCTTTTTTCTGCACAACTACTTCCTCCTTTTGAAGGTTAGGAAAAATACAAAGGGGGTGGGGTGGGGGGGGGGCGGGGGGTGGTGAATTAGTATTTTAAAACTTACTTCAACTTTTCTTATTCCAATTTATATATGAAACTATTATTCATTCAACCCGAGTATGTACGTGACTATGATGAAAGCAAACTGTGCATATTGAGTCAACTAACTTTACATATAATTCATCATCTATTAATATTTAACCATTGCATCATTACTTCATTAAACATGTATCAAGAAGTAAAGAGCAGATAGATCATCAATGCATAAGAAACACATCAATCACACATGAAAACCAGGATTTTAGGTAGAAACCCAATGTGGGAGAAAACCAACGTTAATTCCATCTCTATATTCTTTTATTAAAAAATAATATTCTTAAAATATTGTACTATTGCATAATTTAACCAGTACACAGGCTCCTATCTGTAGAAGGCTGCTACCTTCTCTCATTTTCCAATTCCTGCTGGAAGGGAGATACAACCTCCTTTATGAATATTGTTATCCTTAGCTCTTTAGGGATCACTTTTCATAATGTTTCAAACTGGATCCACTTTCAACTATTCTGAAATCAATTACTCAAATATTGAACCAACTGAATCATCAACTCAACTAATGTAACCAATGCAACTAGATCAAGCTAGATTAGAAAAAATCATCCCAATGAATATCCACTCATCAATATACCAATTCAAACAATGTTACCCATCGCATAAACCAAATGTTGCCACTGCAAACCCTGATCAAACATACATTAGATTTTATACACTATTGTTCTTAGTCATACCTGTGTACGCACTCACTTCTCCTGAAGAATACCTGCGTATATATCTCAAAAATACTGATACCTGAATCTGAATCACTACCACACTGAATCAATCATTGTATCACATACTAAACCCATCACAAATCATAATACCAAATATAGATCATCATATAGTAGCATCATCACTTAGTTAACATTTCATTCCACAATGAGTTCAACCAAACAAGGACTGTCAAACATAGATTCTTATGAGAGAGACATCATTGAAAGATAACAACAAACATAATTGAACTGATCAACCATTATTAATAGTTCATACTTCAAAACCCTAGAAATTGTATGTGATTATTATAAATAACACTCTTGTATGTACGTGCTTTTAATACTTGACACCTATGTACAAATTCTGAACTTTTGAAAAATGAATACGTGCCCCCCTAAAGTAGATCCATGTGTGTATGCAGCCTTTATGAAGAAAACCTGCATACAAATCTACAATTAATGAATCGTGTCATCACTGCAACCAAAAACCATATTTCACAACCCTTACTGTCACATGTTCATGTCATAACATCATTGCCATCACAGATTTATCATTGTTAATCATAATCATAAAGGATCCATCAAGTATGTTTGTTAGTCACTATAGTTCTTTTATATCTATCAAATTTGAACCTCCTTCATGCTCCTTGGTTCACACCTATTTCAGATCAAACCATCATCAATAACCCATAACTTGCACACCTAGCACTTTAATCTCCATCGATTCCGTATATAACTCAGGCCTTAGCCAATACCTTAAGCCAATCCCTTAGTAATTTTGATGGTATTCTTTGATGAAATCAAATATCCATTATCACGCTCATTATTATGGTCTAATACCATGTTAAATACCCCTAGTATTGAGAATACCATGGCGCAGAAATTGTACTCGACTTTTCTTCACCATACCTGCATATGTATGTGGCCTTTGTTCATAGGCCTCGTGTATAGTTTCCTAAATTTCACCTTTATCATTCCTTTGTCTCTGAACTGATATTCCCTTGTATATCTCACTTGTATCATTTTCATAATCATTATGTTGACATTTTTCTCAAATAGTTTTCCATCAAGGACAACACATTAGTCATAATGCCAACAATGTCCCCCTTTGGACTTGATGGCAACCACTTTGGTGTTTGGTTACCACTACCTGTAGATAATTGTAAACACATCTGTAAACATACCAATATTCTCTCCCAAGTCACCAAGAATTCTCCAAACACCAAGCTTCTCTCCCCCTTTGACATCAAGGGAATAAGGCTGACCAATGTTAAATGAAGGATTATTTCTCCCTATATAGAGAAGATCATTGTAGATATGATCTACTGAATATGAAAAATGTATACATACCATGCTCCCCTTGAGCATATGTTGAATATTTTGAAACACATGACTCTATGACTCTACCAAATATGACATTTCCTATCACTAAGGAATCATGCTTACATCAATCACCCAACACAGTGGGGTTACATATTGTGACTCAACATTAAATCAAATGCCCAAAATAATGGGATTACATGACTTGACCCCAATATTCCATACATTATTGAATTTTACAATGATTTAAAACATGGGTCTTTACATGAAATTTACCTCAAGAGACAAATATGACATTTATAACTGAGACCAAACACCTCAATAGTGAGGTAGAAAGACCATTATAGTCATCAACAACCATCATTCATCATATTATAATTTGCGCTATGATAATATGACAAAAACAATATGAACATCATTATGTAACAAGGAATGCTAAAGAAATCCTAATGCCAATAATGCATTATTAGAAATATAGAAAATGCTCCCCCTGAACTTGTGCCATTTGTTTACTTTCAGGTTTGATCACATCCAACTCATCCATCAGTAAAGTCATCAAAGAAACTTCATCAATCAGTAAAACCATCAAAGAAGTAATGACATATTGCAACAACCATCATAAGCCAATATCACTTCTAAGTTTCATTTGAGAAACAACAGACTATAACCAATCAACATCAGAAGCAGAGGACCAAAGAAAAATTGACTGAAATATACCAGAACCTCTTGAGACTGTCCCATAGTTTCTTCTTCATAGAGAAACATACGCTACCGTCTAGAGAAAAAGTCGCGTATATATGCGACTGTCCTTCATGTGATCCGCGCACAAAAAGTAAATTGTAATAATTTCAATATCATCTTCCCTTGAACATGGAAGGTATATTAGAATAATTAACAAAGTGATGAGGCAAATACCACTTCTATTTTTTGTCTAAGACATTCAAAGGAATCACATGGAAGTGGATTTGTAAATATATCCTCAACTGGTTCATTTGAGGGAAAATTTTCTAGTTTGACCTTTTTTCAAGCACTTGTTCTCTCAGAAAGTGATATTTGATTGGAATATGCTTCGTTTTTTAGCACATGACAGGATTTTTAGAAATACTTATGGCATTTATATTATCACACATAATAGGTATAGGTTGAGGACAAGTGATTTGAATGTATTGCAATGTTTTCAAAATCCATAGAAGTTGAGTACAACAAGATGAAGAAAAAAAATATTATGCCTTAGCAGTAGATAAAACAATCGAGATTTGTTTTTTGTTGAAACATGATACCAAGCGAGGTCCCAAATAAAATTCTCCTCCACTAGTATTTTTTTTATCATCAATGTTACATGCCCAATATGCATTTGTGTTAGCATGAAGTGCGAAATCTTCATATTTGGGATACAATAGACCAAAACCTTGAGTTCCTTGTAAATACTTGAATATTATCTTAACTGCATGGAAATGATTTTCTTTAGTATTTGCTTGAAATCATCCAACAATCCCAACTGCATGCATAATATCTGGTCTTGTGCATGTAAGGTAGAGAAAGCTTCCAATCATATATTTGCATTATGGTTGTTTCATTAAGGGAAAATCATCATGTGAACTAAGATTACATCCTCGTACCATTGGTGTGCATACAAATATTCCATTCCATATTTCTTCAAAAACTACTTGAGGTACTTGGTTTGTGAGAAATATACCATTCTTTGCTTGCCAAACTTGAAGACCAAGAAAGTATGTTAGCTCACCAAGTAACGACATTTCAAATTCTTGTTGCATAACTTAAGAAAATCCTTGAATCATAGATTCTTCATTGCTTCCAAATATGATGTCATCTACATAAACAACAACTATCAATAATTTGTCTTTATCCATCTTTATATATAGATTTTTATTTACAGATCCCTTAGTGAAGCCTTGTTGTTGAAGATACATGTCAAGACAATAACACCATGCACACAGAGCTTGTTTTAGCCCATATAGTGCCTTCTTAAGTTTGAAACAAAAATTTTTATCACTGCATATAATGAACCCTTCAGGTTGTTCAATATAAATTTCTTCTTCTAGGTCCCCATTTAGAAATTCAAATTTAACATCCATTTGATATACTTTAAAGTTATGAAAGCCTGAAAATGCAAGGAACATTCTTATGGCTTCAAGTCTAGCTACAGGTGAAAAATGTTTCTGTTGGAAATATTGAAAGGGGGGGTGAATCAATATTTCTTTTCAATTTTTATTTTTACCGGTTAGATTCTTCACAATTAAAAAATAGAAGTGTATAATAATAATATTATTAAGGATCAACAAGAACTTCAATCCTTTTTCAAATAATTGAGTACAATAATTATGTGAGGGCACCAACCCTTCTATGCTTCAGGCACCAACTTGTTGCCAAGCACCAACTTGGACTTTGATGAGGCTTCGACCCTATCCTCTCCAAGGCACCAACCTTGTATTTAGGGGCACCTACCCCAAGGACACTAATCCTTTTTATCTTCTTTTGATATGAAATGAGAATGATACTTACTTGAATGTCCTTGACATACTTCTTCAATGTTCAATCAGCTCCAAAAACACCTTATTCTTGTCTTCACTCGATCTTTACCATGCTTTGTCCACCATTTTATTTTAATACATTGTTGATTGATCACTATAACAGGGTCCAAGATTACTATCAAGGATTATTTCCTTTAATTCGTGCCAGAATGGGAGATTTTTTCACTGTACAGGTGCTGCTACAAATTCCTTTTCTTAACCCTATTGGTAATTGTCTTTAAAGTCTACAACTTTTCTGTAGGTGAAATTGAGCTCCACAAAATTTGAACTTGATGTTTGACCGAGCCACTGTGTAATGTCACAGTCCGAATAGAAGGTTGTTGTAGGCAAATAGAAAATGAGCTCCACAAAATCTGTTGTTTGACCAAGCCACTGTGTTATATCCTAGTCTAAAGTATACACAGTTTTCTGAAGGTATTACTATAGTCCGAAATACATAGTCCCTTTTCTAAAATCCATAGTCCGAGCTCCTCCTGAGGGGCTTGATTGTAGGTCAAAACTTTATTATCACAGATCTTCTTCTATAGAACCCTGCCCTCGTTGTAATGATAGTGTATCAATTCGAGAATGATAAAACATGTATAGATATTCCCCAATCAATTGTTTTACAAACCTTACTTCGGTGCGCTAGTTTACAAGGAGTAAACTGTAACTCACACTTTTCTTGAGAAGCGTTTAATCCTTTTCATAGCCCTTTTTCTTCCTTCTGTTCACAAATAGCCCTTTTTCTTCCTTCTGTTCACGAGTTGTGAACAATGGTAATTTTTGTGTTGCTTGACCGAAAATGGCAGTTATGTTTTATAAATATCAAGGGGCACGTTTATGGAAAGAGGCTAACATGTACAATAGGAATAGGTCGGCTGGAGTTTATATTATGGGTATATAACTTCAAAAATCAATTTCTCTTTAACTACTAGGAGTTTGAAGGCATGTGAGGGCTCGTTGGAAAGAGGAAACTTTCCTCTTTTAGATGGTGATGAGCTCCATAATTAGACATATTTGGAGGGGTTAATGGTCACCTTTTTCCCTTCTTAAATCTCTTTTTCTTGCATTTTTGTTGTTATTTGGTTTTATGATGCTATTATAGGTGATGATTAAGTCTAACGTACTCTAAGTGCCTAATATGAGGTTGAGTGCAAAAAATCATGAGTAACTAGAATTATTTTTGAAGATTTCATCATAAAGAATTGAAGGAGACAAGAAGGAGAAATTATAGGAGGATTTTCCACCCTCCTTAACTCTTGAAGGCAGCCAAAGGATCACCAAGAATTTTCTCCAACAATTCAAATTCCAGAGGCAACCAAACAACTCAAAGACCAAAGTGCACTCATTCTATGTTTACAGGGAGTCAAGTGGACTCAATCACTATTTTCAAGGGAGCTCTTAGTAGCTACCCTGTAGAATAAATAGAGCAAAGCTAGAGCTAGGAAGGATTGGATTCTATTGGGAAAATTTCTGCAAGCTATTGAGATTTTTATTATTATTGTACACAGTGATTCAAACTTTCATAAATGTATGAGACTATTCTTTCATGAAATAAGCAGATTGATTTCATTTTACTGATTTAGGTTCTAGAGAGCTAGGTTGTGGGTTAGGGCCCAATCCATGTGCCTTAGCCTCTCTATTGTACTTGTTCTTTGCTTGTTGTCAATAGATCTGCTTCTAATAGTTTCATTGTTATTTAGTTTTTCTTTCAGTGTGCTGCTATAGGTTTCATTTGCTTATGAGTAATATAATAGAGGATAAAACTCTAAAATATGTGGATCAAGACCTCCCTTCTCATCTCTGTTAATAGAGCTTGAGGAGGGTGAACCTTCCCATAGGCCCAAAAATTGATTTATGTTCACTGTTTCTGAGAATAGAGTAGATTTTCATTACCATTTTCAGCCTTCATTTTGTACTGTATTTTCACGCATTTGTCTGTTTTTCGTGCATAGATCAACAGAGTTCTTTGCAAGAATAAGAATCAAAGTACCAGGGAATTCCATTGGCACCTCCCTGTTTCATTCTCCATCTCTGGTTTTATGCCTCCATTATTGGTGTTGTGCCTCCATTTCCCCCCTATTTCTTTTATTACAGCTACCGCCCCCTTTTATTCACAAAAAAATTAATAATGCTAAGAGCTTGACCTTCTCCCTTTCCTCATCGAAACCACGTTGCCATGCCACCCATCGGATGTCGCAACCTTTTCCATTTTTCCTTTAAAGACTTGCTGCAAATTGCAAATCACATTTTCCATTGGTTTCCGTTAATACTTTCTGCCTCCAAACCCCGATTGCGATAATACCGTACCCAGTTGCCACGTCACCTATCGCATTTTGCAACCTTTTCCTTTTTTTTCCCTTTAAAATACTTACCACAATTCCTTTCCTAAATCGCAATTTACATTTACCATTTTGTTCCCACTAACACTTGCCACTCCAAATGTCGATTGTGATAATTCTTCGTACTCCGCAACATCGCAATCACAAATCGCATTTTTCACTTGGTTCTCATAATACGTTCCGCTCCCAACGTCAATTGCAATATTGTTATCGTACTCTTCCACAGGCCCTACCACCACATAATCTTGTCGCATTTTGCATTTCATATTTTTTATCCCATCTCATTTCGCATTCTGCTCCCTCTCCCTAACAACACTTCCACTACCCCTCCGGCTTTGCGATATTGTGATTGCGATATCACATATCACACTTCCGTCCTCCCATCGCACTTTTAAAAGCCTCTCACTCCAAAGGATTTTTGTGATATTATAAGTTTTAATAAATTTTAAACCCTCTTTCACACTTCTAAGCCTTGTTTCATGTGGTTAAGCCCTCAATTAGTACCTTTACCCCTTTCTTCTCCAAACTACAAGCAACACCTCTTCCAATTAGAATTAGGTCATGAATAGTTGCATAGATAGGAGCATGATAGATAGAACATGGTGTGTTTAGCCAATTGACCAAGTTAAGTGTAATTTAAATTAGTTTCATTTCTGCCATTTCCTTTTTTCAAATTAAATTAGTTTCATTTCTGCCATTTCCTTTCTGCAAATTAAATTAGTTTTATTTCTGCCATTTCCTTTCTGTAAATTAAACTGGTTTCATTTCTGCCATTTCCTTTCTGCATAAATTAGTTTCATTTCCATCATTTCCTTTTAGAAATTTAAGTTAGTTTCCTTTCTTTAATTTCCTTCCAGCAATTTACTTTCAAGTTCTTATCATAGTTTAAGAAATAACACCCTTTCATAAAGCAGAAGAGGATTACATGAGCAAGATGCATCTGCTGTGTATGTAACATTGTCACCTCCAAGTTTGTATGAACCCTGGGTTGATAAAGTAAAATAGGGCAGCCCCTAGGAGTTGTAGCACTCTTGGTCCAATACTAGGGCTCACCACTTTTTGGCGTCGTTGCCGGGGAGGTGTCTAGTAGATGCTTTGATTTTGTTTTAGCATTCTTTTTTTCTTTCCTTTATTTTCATGTTATTTCAGAAATATTGAAAAGAATACAAAAAATATCTAATTTTCATGCCTCGTAGGAGTAGGAATACTCAAAGACAAATCTTACCTAAAACCCCCACATCACCTCCTAGCCACCCTTCACTCTTCTTCAATGACAGTGAGATTGAAATTCCTATATGAGATCCTTTTGAATACTCTGAGGAACCTATTGGGGAAGAAGAAGAAGACCTTGGTTCAACTGAGGGATCTACTTCACCTATCTTAACCATGGATGGGATCCAGAGAGCCTTTCCCATAAGAGAGGGAGATGGGGAAACTAAGATGAAAAAAATTAGCCCCTTAACTCTTCAACACTTCCATGGAATTACCTCTGAGGATCCTAACACATTCATGTTTGAATTTTTTTTTGTCTGTAGGACTTATGACTACACCTCTGATGATCAGAAGTTGAAGCTATTCCCATCCACCCTTAAGGATGTATCCTTACGCTAGTTCATGGGTCTGCCTAGGGACAACATCACCACCTGGGCACAGATGCAAGAAACCTTCAAAAAAAAGTACAGAGACTAATGTAGGTCCAAGAAAACTAAGGATGAGATATTTAGGATGACTCTAGGGCCTGATGAATCCCTAGAGGACTATGAAGAGAGGTTTCAATTAAAGTATAAGAGAGCCAACTATACTCTTGATCTTTCATCACTTAAAATTGTACTTCTTTGAGGGATCAGAGAAGAGATGATAGAAACCTTGAATATGATATTAGGAGGAGATATCTACCAACTTTCTTATGAAACAATCAAAACTGTCTTCCGGAACCATTTTAGGGCATGTAGGAAGACGGGCAGAGCTTGCGAAAACACATCCAATACCCTTTCCTCTTCCACCTCCAGAAAACATGAGATTAGAAACCTGCTAGAGGACTTCAATAGTGACATGCTACACATCCTTTCTTTGCAAATGGACACAATGCAGGTCAAAAGGAAGCAAGAGGAAGCAGAGAGAGCCCTGACCATATTTTGTCCTAGATGTACCTGAAAGCACCCTTTCGTAAAGCAGAAGAGGATGACATGAGCATAATGCATTTGTTGTGTATATAGCACTATCATCTCCAAGTTTCTATGAACCCCAGGTTGATAAAGTAAAGTAGGGCAACCCCTGGGAGTTGCAGCACTCTTGGAGCAATACCAGGGCTCACCACTTTTTGGTGTCGTTGCATATCGCATATCGCATTTCCACCCCCCTCTTACAACTACACCATCACACTTTTAAAGGCCTCGCTCTCCAAAGCGTGTTTGTGACATAATAAGCTTTAATAAATTCTAAACCCCTCTTTCCACCTCTAAGCCTTGTCCCATGTGGTTAAGCCCTCCATTAGCACCTTTACCCCCTTTCCCTCTGAACTGGAATCAACACATTTTCAATTAGAATTAAGTCATGGATAGCTGCGTGGATAGAAGAATGGTAGATAGAGCATAAGATAAGTAGGGTGTGCTTAGCCGATATGCCAAGTTAACTGTGATTTAAATTAGTTTCTTTTCTACCATTTATTTTAGCAAGTTAAATTAGTTTTTTTTTTTTTTTTCCTTTCTACAATTTAAATTAGTTTCTTTTCCGCCATTTATTTTCAGCAAGTTAAATTAATTTCCTTTCCTGTAATTTATTTTCAGAAATTTAATTTAGTTTCCTTTCTGCAATTTATTTTAGTTTCATTGAAGTGTGACAGACTTCACCAAGAAACCCTAGAAGTAGCACCCTTTCGTAGAGAGAAAGACGATGACATGAGTAGAATGCATCTGTTGTGTATATAGCACTATCACATCCAAGTTTGTATGAACCCTGGGTTGATATAGTAAAGTAGGGCAGCCCCTGGGATTTGTAGCACTCTTGGTGCAATACCAAGGCTCACCACTTTTTGGCATATATATGATATGGATGTGGTTGTGGTGGAGGTCAAAAAAAGGTACGACAACTGATAAAGAAGATAAAAAGGAGGGAAATGGAGGCGCAATAGCAAGGTTCAGAAGTGTTCATCCTTCTTTGGGGTTGTCTCACAGGCTTGCATCCTTCTTTGACGCAAATATAATTTCTGCATACTGAAGGATGCACCCCTTTCATGTCCTTGTAATCCCAATAAAATGCATCTAGATTCTCTTTCAAAAGCTGGCACAAGTTCTTCTCTTCCTCATTCGAGAGGTTTCGGTTGATTTTCAGAGATCTGGATGGGCCGAACTCGATAGCCTTGGTGGTTTCAGAGGTTGGCTTAATTGAGAGTGCTTCCATCCAAGGTTGTCTTTCAGACTCTTTGAATAAAGTTTCGAGAGGAATGTTAGTGCCCCATTATTGCACCAAGAGTGTTGCAACACTTAGGGGCTTCCCTACTTTACTTTATCAACTCGGGGCTAGTAAAAACTTGGAGGTGACAATTCTATATACACAATAGATGCATTCCACTCATGTCATCCTCTTCCACTCTACAAAAGGGTGCTACTTCTAGGGTTTCTTGGTGAATTTTGTCACACTTCAATGAAACTAAAATAAATTGCAGAAAGGAAATGGCAGAAAGGAAACTAAATTAAATTGCTGAAAAGAAATGACAGGAAAGGAAACTAATTTAACTTGCTGAAAAGAAATGGCAGAAAAGAAACTAATTTAAATCACACTTAACTTGGCCAATCGGCTAAACACACCCTACTTATCTTATGCTCTATCTAACATGATTCTATCCAGGAAGCTATCCATGACTTAATTATAATTGAAAAAGTTTTGATTGCAGTCCAGAGGGAAAGGGGGTAAAGGTGCTAATGAAGGGCTTAACAACATGGGACAAGGCTTAGAGGTAGAAAGAAGGGTTTAGACTTTATTAAAACTTATTATGTCACAAACATGCTTTGGCGAAGGAGGCCTTTAAAAGTGTGATGGAGGAGTTGTAAGAGGGGGGTGGAAATGTGATATGTGATATGTGATATCGTACTATTGCAATGCTGGTGGGGAAGTGGAAGTGTTGTTCGGGAGCGGGAGAAAAATGTGAAATGCGATGGGATAGAAATTGCGAAATGCGAAATGCGATGGGATAGAAATTGCGAAATGTGAAATGCGAAGGGATGACGGGGTGGTAGGACCGGTGGCAGAGCGCTTTAATAATATCGCAATTAGAGGGAAGGAGCGGTAAATATTAACAGAGAGCAGATAGAGATTGTGATATGCGATATGCGATATCACAATGTTGGTGGGGAAGTGGAAGTGTTTTTCAGGAGCGGGAGCGAAATGCGAAATGCGATGGGATAGAAATTGATAAATGCGAAATGCGATGGGATAGAAATTGCAAAATACGAAATTTGATGGGGATAGAAACTGCAAAATGTGATTTGCGATAGGGATGACATGGCGGAGTGCTACAGTAATTTCACAATTGGCGGTTGGGAGTGGTAAGTGTTAACGAAGTGGATGAAGATTGTGAAATGCGATTGCGAAAAGGAATTGCAGTAAGTCTTAAAGGGAAAAGGGTAAGGTCGATTTCTAAAGGATTTTCCACTGTTTTCGTTAATAATTGGCAAAGGTAAGGTGAAAAATAAAATCATAGAGATGATGATAAATGACAAAGGAAGGAAATGGAGGATCCTACAAGATGCGAAATGCAATAGCGGGAATTTTGAGGAGGAAAGGCGGAGGTCAAAAAAGGGTGCGGAAGCTGATAAGAAAGAAAAAGGAGGGAAATGGAGGTGCAACACTAGTGCTCATAAGTGTGACACACCTGCAGATTCATGCACGAAAAACAGAAAAAAAATGTGTGATAAAAGCGTTGAAAGAGAGACTTGATCTATAATTTACTTGGATTCAAAGTGAACTCAATCACTATTTTTTAGGGAGCTTTTGGTAGCTACCCTTTAGGATAAATAAATTTGATCAAGAGCTAATTAGGGTCGATTTGATTCCATTCAGAACTTTTGATGCAACCTATTAAGCTTTTGTTGTTGAAGACCTTTGGGATGTAATAAGAGTGTATTTTTGTAATGAAATGAGTATTCAGATGAAATTTTAATTATCTACTTCCAGAGAGCTGGGCTCGTGGGTTAGGGTCCAACCCATGTGCCTTAGCTTCTCTGTTGTTATCATTATTTTCTTTCTGTCATTTAGCTAGTTTTTTTTCTGATAGTTTCATTGTTGTTTAGTTTTTTCTTTCAGTTATGTTGTTGTAGTTCCTCATTTTCTTATGAGAATAATAAAATAGAGGAAAAACTCCAAAAGTTGTGGATCGATCCTTCCCCCCTCATCTTTTTCCATGGAGTTCGAGGAGGGTAGACCTTCCCATGGGCCAAAAATTACTTTATGTTCATTGTTTCTAATTTTAGGGAAGAAATTGCATTACCAGTCTGAGTCTTTATTTCACTGTATTATCACGCATTCATTTATTTTTTGTGCATGGATCAACAGGGTTGTTTACAGGAATAAGTATCAAAATTTCCAGAGAATTTAATTAATATGTTCCACTTCATTTTCCAATTTCTATCCATCTCTTTGTTACACTTCTGAACCTTGATGTTGCACCTCCATTTCCCTCCTTTTTCTCTTCTTATCAGTTGCCGCACCTTTTTTTGACCTCCACCTTTCCTCCTCGAAATTCCCGCTATCGCATCTCGCAGGATCCTCCATCTCCTTATTTTGTCGTTCATCATCATATCTGTGATTTTATTTTTCACCTTACCTTTGTCGATTATTAACGAAAACAGTCGAAAATCCTTTATAAATCGACCTTACCCCTCTCCCTTTAAGACTTACCGCAATTCATTTTCGCAATCTTCATCCGCTTCGTTAACACTTACCACTCCCAACCGCTGATTGTGACATTACTGTAGCACTCTATCACGTCATCCGTATCGCAAATCGCATTTCGCAGTTTCTATCTCCATCGTATTTCGAAATTTTTATCCCATCGCATTTCGCATTTTGCAATTTCTATCCCATCGCATTTCGCATTTCGCTCTCGCTCTTGAACATCACTTCATTTTTATTTTCTGCCATTTCTTTTCAGCAAGTTAAATTAGTTTCCTTTCCTTTCATTTCTTTTCAGCAATTTAATTTATTTTCTTTTTTTTTTCATTTCCCTTCTACAATTTATTTTAGTTTCATTGAAGTGTGACAGACTTCACCGAGAAACCCTAGAAGTAGCACCCTTTCGTAGAGTGGAAGAAGATGACATGAGTAGAATGCATTTGCTGTGTATATAGCACTGTCACCTCCAAGCTTGTATGAACCCCAGGTTGATAAATTAAAGTAGGGCATCCCCTGGGAGTTGCAACACTCTTGGTGCAATACCAGGGCTCACCACTTTTTGGTGCAATGCGACGGGATGACAGGGTGGTAGGGCCAGTAGTAGAGAGCTTTAATAATATCACAATCGATGGACAAGAGTGATAAGTATTAATGAAGAGTGAATAGAGATTGCGATTTGCGATGGAGCGGAAGGGAAATGTGGTAAGTTTAAAGGTAAGGGTGAAGGGGTTTCCAATGTTTTGAATATTTTTAATAATATATATGCCTAAGGTAAGGTGAAAAGGAATATCATAATCAGGGTCTGGAAGCGGAAGGTGTCAATAAGGACTAAATGGGAAATGTGATTGCGATTTGCAGTAAGTCTTAAAGGGAGGAGAGAAATATCAATTTATAATGGGTTCTTCAAATAATTTTGTAATGACCGGTAAAGGTAAGGTGAAAGGGAAAATCACAGAGATGTTGATGAACGACAAAGGAAGGAGATGGAGGATCCTGTGAGATGCAAAATGTGATAGCGTGAATTTCGAGGAGGAAAGGCGGAGGTCAAACTTTTAATGGGTTTTGTGAATAAATTAAAGGGTGCGGTAGTTGATAAGAAGAGAAAAAGCAGGGAAATGGAGGTGAAACAGCAAGGTTCAGAAGCATAACACGGAGATGGAGAGGAATTGGAAAATTAAGAGAAACGGCTTAATGAACTTCTCTGGAAATTTCGATGCTTATTCTCGCAAACAACCTTGTTGATCCATGCACGGAAAATATATGAATGTGTGATAATACAGTGAAAGAAATATTTGTATTGGTGATGCAATTTCTTCTCTAAACTCATAAACAGTGAACAGAAAGTAATTTTTGGCCCGTGGGAAGGTCTACCCTCCATGAACTCTATGGACAGTGATGAGAGGGGAAGGATCGATCCATAGCTTTTGGAGTTTTCCTCTATTCTATTACTCTCATAAGCAAATGAAAAACTACAGCAGCACACTGAAAGAAAAACCTAAACAACAATGAAACTATTAGAAGCAAAACTAACTAAATGATAGAAACAAAACTAGCTAAATGACAGAAAGGAAAGAATGATAACAGCAGAAAATTTGAGGCACATGGGTTGGACCCTACCCCACGAGCCTAGCTTTCTAGAACAAAATCAGTTAAATGGAGTATGTATACTCATTTCAAGAAGAGAATAGCCTCGTTACATTTCTGAAAGTTTACTCACTGAGTAAAATAATCAAAAGCCTAATAGATTGTAGAAAAAGTTACGAATGGAATCAAATCCCCCCGGAAGCACCCAAGAAATTAATGTCCATTGAATGTCATGGAGGTTTTATTACATTGTGAGGAGAATCATGCCACAAACAAGTGTCCCTCCTTACCTGGACTTAAGGTTGTATATCAAGGTGGGGAAGAAATGATAGAGCAAATTTGTTTCATCAACCAGTGAAGGCCTCAAGGCCCTCGGACATATCAACAAGGTATGCAAGGTGCACCTTACTCTTACTATCACAAAAATCAGAGTGCACCCATGCAACCTTGGTACACCCCCACTCCTCCATCCTGGTCTACACCTCCTACTTGGCCTTACAACCCTCCATATCATCCTCATACAGGGAATCAACCATTTCAGTAGTATGTTCCACAACAACCTCAGTGGAACAATCCATCCCAAGGATGGAGGCCTCAACACAATCAACCACCTACTCTAATGCCTCCACCCCAACCTCAACCTCATCTTACTCATGATTCTCCACCTAAGCTACCTCAAATACACGCATAGCCCAATCCGAACCCGAACAACAGACAGGAACAATAGGCTCCCAATGGAGAAACATCCTATCCAGCTTATGTTGTGGAGATACATGAGTTTAATCTCATGTCAAGAAGAGTACTCCCAGGAAACCATCCTCCATCTCCACCTGTAGAAGTTGAGGAGGAAAAGGAAGAAGGTAACACTCAGATCCAACAACCTCCTTTTCCTGAGAGCTTGATCCACCCTAGTAAGCACACCCCAAAGGAGACTGAACTTCTGGGAGAATTGGAAAATTTGTGTGTAAAGATACTACTTCTCCAGCCCAATAAGGATGTCCCTATATACAATAGGCTCATCAAAGAAAATTGCTTCAAGAGACCATGGAGAAAGAAGAGAGATACCCCTACCATCAACGTGGTAGGACAACTGTCCAACCTAATGTTGGGAAGGGTGATATTTTTAAAGTACCTGGACCCTGGTAGTCCAGTTGTTGATGTGAACATCAACGTCATGACTAAGGAAACTATGTTGAAACTTAATCTCCAAGGGACTTTGAGGAAAACCACAACAGTTATGCAACTTTCAGATTGGACCACAGTAACTCCGGAAGGAATTGTTGAGGATGTTATGGTTACCATTGACTTTTGGGAGTATCCCAGAAATTTCCTGGTCATGCAACCAAAAAAAAAATTTAATGGTTATCCTCTCATCTTAGGGAGACCTTGGTTAGCCATAGCAGATGCTTATATTAGTTGTTAGGCTGGAAACATGACTATAAAAAATGGGCCTTTGTCCAAACAGCTAGTGTTTTACCCTCCAGCCCAGCCTTCCATAGATCATGATCTACCTATATGGTTGTAGGATGAAGAAGATGAGTTATATGTACCATAAATGTTATTCTTAGAAGGGGGTAGCTTGATGAAGATGAACTCATCGACCATCCATTCAAAACCAGTCCTCCACTAACATTCCTTTGGAAACCTTAGTCAAAGAGTCTGAAAGACAACCTTGGATGGAAGCGCACTCAGTTGAATCAACCTATGAAACCACCAAGGCTATCGATTTTGGCCCATCCAGATCTCTGAAAATCATCCCAAACCTCTCGAATGAGGAAGAAAAGCAGACATGCCAAATTTTGAAAGAGAATCTAGATGCATTTTCTTGGGATTACAAGGACATGAAAGGGGTGCATCATTCAATATGCAGACATCATATTTAAGTCAAAGAAGGATGCAAGCCTGTGAGACAGCCCCAAAGAAGGATGAACCCAGCTCTGAAGGACATATTCAAAGAAGAGCTACATAAAATATTGGATGCAGTGTTCATATATCCTATATCTGAAAATGAGTGGGTATCTCCTCTTGTACTAGTCCCAAAGAAGAATGGGAATTGGCGAATTTGTGTTGATTATCGAGAACTTAACAAAGCAACCAAGAAATACCATTTCCCTTTTCCCTTTATAGACCAAGTCCTAGATGGCCTTGTAGGGAAGAAGTTATTTTCCCTCTTAGATGGGTTCAGTGGGTACAATCAGATTCAAATCAGCCCTGAAGACTAGGATAAGACTACTTTCACCTCCCCTTGGGGTACCTTCACTTATCGAGTCCTACCCTTTGGGTTGTGCAATGCCCCAACCACCTTCAAAAGAGTTGTCTTGAGAATTTGTTTCGAGTTAGTCCATGACTCTGTTGAAATATACATGGATGATTTCACACCATATGGGGATGACTTCTAGGAAGCTCTCTCCAATTTGGGTAAAGTACTAAGAAGGTGCATTGAGATGCATCTCTCCCTGAGCCCAGAAAAGTGTGAATTCCCGAAGAAAGCAGGAGTTGTGCTAAGGCACTCCATCTCCCAAGCAGTAATACAGGTAGACCCAAAAAAAATCACTATCATCAAAAGGGTACTTACTCCTCAAAAGTAGAAAGATGTCAAGAGTTACTTAGGCTTAGCTGGTTATTATAGAAGGTTCATCAAAGATTTCAGCAAGATGGCTTCACCATTATTTAGGTTATTGGCCAAATATTACGAGTTTAATTGGTATGTTCCTTGTTAAGAGGATTTTGAGTTCATTAAGGAAAATTTGACTACCGCCCCTATTCTTCGAGGTCCAATTTGGACTCTACCTTTCCACATCCACACTAATGCATTCGATAAAGCTGTAGGGGCGACATTAGGACAAATAGAGGAAAAAATCCCTTATGTCATTTATTTCATCAACAAGAACTTATCCAAGGTCGAGCTGAATTATACTGTTACTAAGAAGGAGATGTTAGCCATTGTCCATGCTTGAACAAATTCAAACATTATGTAACTAGATATCATACCTTTGTTCACACTGACCATGCAGCCATTAAGTATTTAATGAAAAAACCGGAAGTTAATGCTAGGATAATTAGAAGGTTGTTACTTTTGCAGCAATTTGATTTGACTATTGTTGATAAACCTGGAAAGGAGAATGTTGGTGCATATTTTTTGTCCAAGTTAGCTCTCCCTGCAGGTGAAGAAGGAATGGTGGACAACCAGCTACCAGATGAGCATCTATTTTCTATATCAACACTCTCACCATGGTTTGTTGATATAGCCAACTACTTGGTTGTTGGGAAACTCCCTCCTAATATTTCATTCAGGGAGAGGAGAAGAATCATCAGAAAAAGTGCAGTGGGTGAAAACATGAAGTTGGGAAACACTTTTTGCTCTTTTTTGACATTGAAAATTGTAAATTTATATGTTTTTTCAACTTCAACTCCATTAAACTCATATTATTAATGCAAATTATGCTTTGACATAAAAACAAGATTGGTAGACAATTTTCTTACCTCCATACTCATTTTTTTTTTTAAATATTGACATATAGAGGGGTAAATTTGTTGTTTACTAACTGCATATATTTGAAATTTTGAGGCAAACATAAATAGTCATTTTTTGAACCCTAACTTTTTTTAGGGAAAGTTATTCATTTTTTGGAAATAAACCATGTCATCATAATCTACATATATTTCACTAGTGCACTGACTATTTTTCGGTAATTTTCAGATTAAATTACTATTTTTTATTATTTTTTGAAATGGACGAAGACAAAAAATGGTGATGTTTCAGTACATTTTATGACCCCTAGATTTTCTTTTCAATGTGATCGTCAATAAGAAAACTGAGAGTACCCTTTTGAAGTAAATAGGGAGAGGAATTGCAATATGATTTTTTTGAATTTTTTGGTGTTTCCATTTTAAAGTTATTGAATTTTTATTCAGTGCAATTTTCCGAACAATGAAATTCCACAATGACACAGTTTAGTATAAAATTAATAAAAAATTGAAATTTTTAATGAATCTCCACAAATATTACATCATCAGAAACTAGATTCAGAGATGAATCTAATGGTACCTAGTCCGAAATATAACATTTTGTTTTTGTACATGTTCCGCCCCTCCAAAGTTGCAGGTTCCTGAAAACTGCAGAATTTTCTGGATTTTTCGTTGACCAGAAACTCTCGGTTGAGATAATTTCTTGGACGAGATATTTATTAAACTCTCAACCAAAAAATTCTTAACTCTCGAACGAGATTTTAAACCAGCACAGGTTACATTTAACCGTGCGGCTAAACTCTCGGCCGAAAGTTTAAAAAACCCTCGGCCGAGAGTTTGTGCCTGAGAGTTTACCCAAGCCAACTCAGGGCTGAGAGTTTAGCGAAGGCCAACTCTCGTCCGAGAGTTTATTATAAAACATTCTCTAAATGTCAATTGAAAACCAACGCAATCTTTCGGGCGAGAGTTTTATATAAATACTCTCGTTCGAAAGATTAATTCCACACACCATTCTGAACCAACGAAAATTGTGAAGTTTCAAGGGTCTGAAAATTGCGAAGGTGCGAGAGTCCGAATTATTTTCTTGTCAAGGTGCGAAAAATTTAAGTTTTTTGGGTGCAAAATTTTTTTGGCGAAAATCTTTTTGAAAGTTTTTCTGGGTGCAAAATTATTTTTTGAAGTTTTTTTGGGTGCATGGATGCATGAATTATTTTTGCAAAATGCTCTATGAAGACATGGAGTATTTTTGAAAAATGTCTCTATGAAGGCATGAAGTATTTTTACAAAATGTCTTTATGATTTTAATTATTTATTTTTAATTTTCTCTCTTATTGAAAGCATGAAGTACTTATTCTGAAGTCTTTATGTTGTTTTGGGTATTTGGTCCAAATAGAATTGGATTTTAGGTTTCCAATTTTTTGAACATGGGAAACCAAAGGAATTGCCTATCAAGGCACGATCGAAAAAGTACTGATTCAGCAGATAAAAATGAGAGATTACAAAAAAAAAGGCGAGAGGAAAGGGAAAGATTAAGCCATGAAATAAATGTGGAGGTAGAGCATCATGAAATAGATGTAGAGGTGCATTACAATGACGAGGAAATGAGAAATGTTGAGGAACTTTTCAACGAGAATATTGAACACACAAATGTCCAAGAGAATATTGATATCAATCTCACTGGTGAGTCAATAGTTTCTTCAATTTGAATTTTGTATTTTTTTTTTTAAACATTGTAGTTCAAGATAGTTTTAAAATTAAAAATATGTATATGTCAATTTAAAATTAGAAGTTAATATTTTTATTTATGCAGGGACAACATCAGAACCACAAGAAGATACCACCACACCTCGAATTTCACTGCAATTAATTGGAAGTTCCAAGAACGTTGTATACAACTACAAGTTTCTAGAAAATATGGATCCAACTAAAATTGAAGAATTGGGACTACCAATGGTTGAAAGGACAGTTCGAGATAAAGTAAATTTTAGATTGAAACATATTTTTGAAGGTAAGTCTATCATAGCACAAGCTCAGATGTTACGTGGATTTTTAAAGCACAAATATCTCAAAAATGTTGTGGAATTATTGGGCATTAAAAGTGAGAAAGAGATTTTAGCAAATGAAATGGTATAAAAAAATGTGACGTCGGCGCTTGCCACACTAGCCAAAAAGTGATCTCAAGTTGAAAAGAATGCTCCTAGAGCACTTTTATCAGGTGTAGTCGCGAAACGAACTTCATCAAGTCGGTTGATGTCAGCAACTTAAAAATTGTTTAAAACATCAAGAAAATTTTTATGGAGGCATATAAAATTTAGAATTCAATTAGATGAGAATAATGAAATTTTCATGTTCGGCTAATATCTGCAGGCGTCCATATCATGCTAGACTTCCTGATGGTGTAAGGGATAGGGTAAAAGAGTTTTTGGATTTGAATTCTCGTGTGTCGCCAAATGAAAAGGATTATGTGCGACGCCGTATATATCTAAGGGAGTTTATGAATCTCATTCCAAACATATAACACAGGTCAGTCAAGTAGAATTATTCCAAAACTTTATGGAGAGTAATACTAATGTGAAGATTTCACTTAGCACATTTGTGAACATTAAACCATGGTATGTCAGGCCTATCACTGTTCGAGACACATGTTGTTGTCGATACCATGTAGAATTCCAATTATTTTATGAGACATTTGTAAATTTTGGCATAAAATATTGGTCAGATGACCCCCCTCCTTCAAGTTTTTGTGAATTTTTATCAAAGATATTATGTGCACGAGAGAATAATGAGTTATTTTATAAAAAATAATGTGTTGGTGGAAGAAAATGCGCAGAATGTTCTCATTTGGCACTCTACGATGCAAAGTATCCCATTGATCCTAATGATCCCATACTATCAAATCTCAGTCTAAATTGGAAGCGATATGAAAATGTTACTTACACTCTTGTTGCAGATTCAAGCACAACATCAAAAAAGATCACTTTACTTGACGACGAGATTCCAGTGACATCTTTTATGGAGAATTTCAGGGTGCAAATATACAAATATATTAAGCATTGTCATATAGCACGATGGCAGGATTTACAGTTCAAGAAATCACATGATGTGTTCCCAAAAGGAAAAATATTATTAGTGGTTGATTTCGCTGAGAATTACACGTTTAGTCCACAAAAGGAGATACAAAGTGAGTATTATCATTCAGACCAAGTATCTATATTTGTGCATATTTTGTATAGACATGAAAAGCTTGCTATTGATGGTTTTGATAACGATGAAAATAATCATGAAGTGATTAAGGAGTACCATTTCTACATCAGTGATGATTGAACACATGATACATGTTTTGTTCAGCATTGTTTTAATGTTATTTATAATGAATTGTTGAAACAAAGGGTCATTTTTAAAGAACATTGGGTATGGTCAGATGGTTGTGCTGGTCAATTTAAATCAGCAAGATCTTTCTTTTGGTTGTCTCGTCTTCATAAGAGAACCAAAATTCCACATACATGGAATTTATTTGAGACAGGGCATGGAAAAGGAGAGCACGATGGTGTTGGGGCATGCGTAAAACATGCACTTAGGAGGCATCAATTGAATCACTCAACTTCCCGACTTGAAAATTCTTTAGATGTTGTTAATTGGTGCAAAGACAATTTAAGTCACGTATCGAACCCAAGGATGGCTGATGTGCACAGGTATGCGTACACATTTAACTAAAAATATATTATACATGTCTAGATATATATATGTGTATATACATATATGTGTGTATTTTTTTATAAAAAAAATATTAAATATTGTTCAAAATTTGACTCATACATGTGCACGTTTGTTTTTCTCAAGCAGATACTTTTGGAATATTGCAATGGGTGATGCTGATAGATCCCTGCCATTTAATTGCCTTGGAATCCCTCAAACAAGAAGTTTACACTCAATTAGGAGTAAGAACATGACAAATATACATTGCATTGAGAAACGAAAGTGCTCTTGCTTTTGTTCTGCATGTATTGATCAGACAGAGTCCATCAATGACTATAAAAACAAAATTAATAAATTTGTTAAACCATGGAAACACGAAGAATTGACACCATTGCCCCCATTTCGAAATGTGACTGATAAGGAAATGGACAATGAAGTGGTTGTGATTGACAATGATTATGATCGTGT
This sequence comes from Pinus albicaulis, assembly GCA_034641835.2. Classification (NCBI taxonomy): domain Eukaryota; kingdom Viridiplantae; phylum Streptophyta; class Pinopsida; order Pinales; family Pinaceae; genus Pinus; species Pinus albicaulis. Next base: position 1,042,618,523 of record CM076575.1, read on the forward strand.
TTCTGATATGGTTAGAGAAGGTGATGTCTTCACTGTCATTGCACCAGAAAATAATCAAGAAAAAGTGCATTATTATTTATTACAATGCACTATGTCTAAATCCACGTTGTTGCAAGAGTATAATGATCCATAAAATTATACATACCCAATCGATTCAATGCTGTCAATGGGACATTTCTTTGAAGAAGTAAAGAAATTTAAAGATAATATTATTTTTCAAGATTACCAGCCAGAGGTTATTTATGCCCAATATAGTCATTTTCTCATAGCAACTCGGTTGCAGTTGAAGCAAGTGAAGAGTAGAAAAAACAACGACAATGGAGGTTATCGATATATGATCATGATGCCATTCTGGAAAATTTTCCACTAGCACATTTCATATGAGTGGAACACATTGCTCAAGATGAACAATGAACTTTTATTCTAGGGTTAGAACATATAATTGCTACAATGCATTGGACTTGATATAGTTTAAGACTATATTTGGGATTTCTTTCAAATAAATGGACATGTGGATGGTTAGATGTGTGTTGGTATGAACAATATATTATGATCTAATGGATTAGGGTGCTTTTCTAGACAATTTTAAGTTATGTTGATTTAATGTGTCCATGGTGATTTAATTTATCCATCATGTTTACTCCTAGATGATCTTAACTCGCCTCTTTTTTTGCATGGATATGATGGTGATGAATGAATATTTAGTTAAATGTATATATATAATAATGGATTTAATGATGATTTAATGTGCCCATGTTGATTTAATGTTTCCATCATGTTTACTCCTAGACGATCTTAACTCGCCCGTTTTTTTGCATGGATATAATGGTGATGAATGAATTTTTAGTTAAATGTATATATATAATAATTCCCATGGCACCCGTGTGGTCACAACTTAGAAAAATTGATACAGCCACCCTCTAACAAAACGACCCAACCTGAACTCGTTTCATCGGGCCTCCTCCCAAGGAGCGACACCCTCCGCCTGACCGAACGAACACACAACGGAGAAAACGGAAAACGGCCCACACGAACATGCACAAGGCACCGGTGTGATCACAACTTAGAAAAATTGATACAGGCGCCCTCTAACCAAACGACCCGACCGAACTGGTTTCATCAGGTGCCCTCCCAAGGCGCGACGCCCTCCGCCCGACCGAACGAATGCACAAGGGAGAAAACGGCAAACGGCCTGCACGAACGTGCACAAGGCACCCATGCGGTCACAACTTAGCAAACCTGATATGGGCACCCTCAAATGAAACAACCCGACCCAAACTCGCTTCATTGGCGCCCTCCCAAGGAGCGACGCCCTCCGCCCGACCGAGCGAACGCACAAAATAGCAAACAGCCCGCACAAACGTGCATAAGGCACCCATGTGGTCATAACTTAGCAAACCTGATACGAGCACCATCTAACCAAACGACTCGACCCAAACTTGTTTCATCGGGCGCCCTCGCAAGGAGTGACGCCCTCCTCCCGATCGAACAAACGCACAACGGAGAAAATGGCAAACAGCCCACACGAACATGCACAAGGCACCCGTGCAGTCACAACTTAGCAAACCTGATATGGGCGCCCTCTAACCAAACGACCCGGCCCAAACTCGTTTCATCGGGCACACTCCCAAGGCGTGTTGGCTTGAGGGGTCCTAACCCAGGTTCAGTGTGCAAGATTTGCCAACAAACCCCTATACTATTGGCCCTTTTGGCAGTGATAGTATGGGTGGGTGCTAGAACCAAGTTTCCACACCCTGAGAAAGGATAGATAAAGCAAGCAGAGCTGCGCTAGGTCTTGTAATCCCTGATTACCTTATTCTACGCAGGGTTAATTAGGTCTCTGTTCGCATCCACGTGCGCTAGATCTATAGTTATATGCTTTTATGACAATAACACAACAATATATAAACAGAACATAATAGATCCAAATCCAAAAACACACTTACGCATATCTTCACAACTTAAAGACAAAAAATACACAATACAGCAATTACCAATAATTCGCACCAGATTAATCACAGATTCAGTTCTTTATCAATCCTTCTTATTCATTCATTCATCAATTCTTTCTTACAATTCCCTTCCCAACCTACGCACACAGCAGTAGGGTCCGCACACAGCTGGACCTGGATCTTCGCGCACACAGCCAGCAGGAGTCCATTCCCCAAACCCAAATAGATAGCTTAAACCAAAATTTTCATCAATAGCTCATCATATCCTACCTTACTATACAAAATGTTTCTCTATTTATAACAATCTAGCCTATACTTTCCTATGGTCCACAAAATGTGGTTTTTGGACCCCTAGTTTACCCCTTTTACCCATTACAATGCTTTCGGAGCTTTGACCCACCCCAAAATCCATCTGCTAGATTAAATATAATCAAAAATATCCAAAATGGACCAGTTTCATAGCTTGTTAGGAGACCCTGTTCCAACAGCCCCCCAACACAATCTTGTGACTCATCCGGAGTCACTGCAGCTGCCATATAGTCACTGAACTCGGTAAGGCTTGAGTCGACTACCGTTGAAAAAGCCTGGTACGATGTCTCCGCTCAGGGTAGCTTGTTGGACTACTCCATGATTCGTGATTTCCTTAACTGTCTAAATTTTCCTGGATGTTTCGTAAATTGGCTATCGTATAAAAGGACAAGGTCACTTGCGATGAATGTCTTTCGGTGAATATGTCAATCATGTCATGCTTTGTCACAAGCCTTTTGAACCTGTTGATGAAAATTAGCAATAAACTGATCTTCCTCCAGAGCCACAAGTTGCGCAAGACACTCCTCTATGATATCGGGGTCCGCCATATTGGTAAATGCTGTGATACGTAGCCTAGGAACAACGTATTCAATGGGCATAATGGCCTCTTTGCCATAAACCATCTGGAAGGGGGTTCTGCCTATTAGCTTCTTGCAGGTCGTTCGGTAGGCCTAGAGAACAGAGGGAATGTGAACATCCCAGTCACTACGATCAGCATTGCAAACCTTAGTTAATGCCTGTTCCAAAAAAAAATTTAAAGCTTCAACCACCCCGTTTTACTGAGGGTGGTATGGGGTACTCTTCGCATGGTGGATTCGGAATTCCTCATTCAAGGCTTGAATCGTTTGGTTGACAAAGTGTGTACCTCTATCACTCATTAGGATCTTTGGGCAGCCAAACCTGGTCAGAATCTGCTCAAAGATGAAGTACGCAACAGTATATGTAGTACAATCCTTCACCACTTGTGCCTCGGCTCATCGAGTGACGTAGTCAGTGGCAGTGATAATGTAGCGCGCACCTGTTTTATTTCCTGGCGGATTGATGGGTCCTATAAAATCAATGGCCCATTTTTCAAAAGCCTGTAAAGCCACTTGAGGCTGTAAAGGCATCTCATCTCGGCATGAAGGTCGTCCGGTGCACTGGTAGGTATCGTAAGACCTACAATAGGTATAATAATCTTGATGCAAAGTAGGCCACCATAACCCAGCCCTCAAAATATTTTGTGCCGTTGCACGTCCTGCATAGTGGCCTCCTGCAACACCTTCATGTGCTTCTGCTAACACGACAGGCCGTTCATGTTCTAGGACATATCTGCGTAGTATTTCATCTGCGCCTAGCTTGTGTAACTGACTGGTGATGATAGTAAAGTCCGTTACCCGAGTAACCAATTCCTTCTTCTATTGTACCAAATACCTAGCCGGGGCCATGCCTGTAGTGAGGAACTCAATGATATCAGCAAAGTGTGCATCAACCACCTGAATGGTAAACAACTGCGCATCTGGCAAGCCTTCTTCCAAACTATTAGGTTCTTCCCCTGTTTCAATGCAAGACAAGTGATCTGGACCTGCATTCAACCTTCCGGGCTTGACGATGATCTCAAAATCATATTCCTAAAATAGCAATAGCCAGCGGCAAATATTCCCCCCCCAACACAGGCTTGTTGACAACCTATTTCAAAGCCAAATGATCAATGAACATTTTAAAGTGTCCACCTAGTAGATAGTGCCGATATTTCTGTAGCGGGTAGACCATAGCCAATTCTTCGCACTCAGTGGTGGAGTAGTTTCGTTCTGCGCTCGAGAGCTTCCGAATCGCAAAGGCAACCGGGTGATCGATAGCTCCTTCTCTAGGTTGAGTGAGAACAGCTCCCAAGGCGATGCCTGACGCATCCACATGTACATGAAATTCCTTTGACCAGTTAGGAAATATTAGTGTGGGGGCAGAGATCATCTTCTCTTTGAGCAGTTCAAAGCTCTTCTGACATTCATCATCCCAAAAGAAAGAAACATATTTTTTTAGTAGCTTTAATTCCATAGGTGCTGTAATTAGGGCATACCCCTAAATGAATTTCCTATAACACCGAGTGTGTCCAAGAATAGAACGTGGCTATTTCTCTATTGTGGGGACTGCCAGGTTTATAATTACGACTACCTTCGCAGGATCAACCATCAATCCCTGGCGACAAAATATGTGTCCGAGCAGGATTCCAAATGGCACAGAGAAGATGCACTTCTTAATATTCAAGGAAATCTGGTGCTTCTGGCATGCATCCAACATTAGTCGCATGTTAGAGACTTGTTCCTTTACTAAGCCAAAAATCGTCCAGTCATCGAAACAAACCTCCAACAACTTGTGAATAAACTCCTTGAATACAGCAATGACGACCCTTGAAAAAATAGCAGGTGTGTTTTTTAGACCAAAGGGCATGACCGTATACTGGAAGGACCCCCATTCATTCATGAAAGTAGTCTTACTGTGATCTTCAAGTGCAATTTGGATCTGATGGTACCCTGAGAACCCATCGGTGAAGGAATAGGCCTCCTATCTGCCCACACTATCAAGGATTTTGTCAAAGAAGGGTGTAGGAAAGGGGTCATGGACATAGGCATCATTTAACTTGCGCATATCCACACAGATGCGTATTTCCCCTTGGTCTTCTTTTCCTGGATGACCATTGGACTTACCCAATCCGAGAATGCTTTCTCGTGGGTGTCCCACCAATGCGCGGGTGTCCCACCAATGCGCGGGTGTCCCGCGCATAGCCAAATTAAGGGCCCAGAGCCGTCGTTCTCTTGGCACCCTAGCTTCTAGTGTTCTTAGGAATTCCTGGACACTACCTGCCTCATCAAAGTGGGGTAGATCTCTTACCTCAGAGGAAATGCAGTAGAGGGTTCTTGCGACCCGAGGGCAGCGCAGCGCCGAAACCTCGTGTAACCGGTTTTGCCAATTTTCTAGTTCCTCATCAGCGTCAAAACAACATTCATTACCCCTCCGGAATATCACATCTGTTGTGGGTTTAATCTTGTCTTCATCCTACGTAGTCAATCTGTAAATGTGGTCTAGTTCCTCCTGTTCGTAGGCGGGTTTTGTATACCACGCGCCTTCGGCTAGATCTAGTGGTACTATTATGCGTGTACTGTTGTTTGCAAACACCATGCTGCACTTTTTGAGATTGATGACACCCCCCATGTCTATATCCCAGTCTAGCTCGAGTAGTGCAGTGTACGGATCCGCATCTTCCACAATTTCGATGACCTCAAAGTCAGCTAGGACTTTTACTCCCACGATATCTACCATGACTCTCGGCAACTGTCCTAGTGGGATGATCTTCTGTTCATTTTCCATGCACAGCTGGATAGTGTACCATTCCAAATTAGGTTCTCCCATTCGTTGCCATGTCTTCTTTGGTAGTACGTTCGCATCCGACCCTAAATCGAGAATAACTTGGTCCATCTCGTAGTCACCAATCTGCACAGTCAACCACATCTCTCGTCCGGTGCGTTTCTTGTAGCCATATAGTCAGTGGAAACCTATGATCTTAGGAATCATGTTGGGCTAGGTTGCGCAGCTATGCAGTAATACTTTAAGAGTTTCTACAACCGACTAGTTATGTAGCAGTTTCAAGAATTCTTTTAGAAAGGGCTCAACTTCTTCCTCTCTCTCGAGGTGCGTCGGAAGCTACGCAGGGCCTACCCTCGATGCTTGTTCTGTGAGGTGCACTTCTCCCTTGCTCCCTGGGTGACCATCCCACTGCGTACCTCAGTTTTAACCCTTTGCACATTCTACGTAGGGGTGGGTTTTTTTTCCTGCATTTTGGCTATCAGTATCGGGCAGTCTTCAATCTCATGGTCCAGCTACCGGTAATATTTGCAAGATTGTCTGGTTGGATTTGGGCAATCCCTTGCGAAGTGCCCTATCTCTCCGTAGTTATAGCAGATCAGCTGCCCCCGACCCCATCCTGCGCTTCCTCCCTGCCCTCCCCTACCCCTTGCTTGGGAGCCACCAAAAGTCGCAGGGGATCTCGGCGACATGGAATCTGCTTGCACCCTATAGAGGTTTCCCCGATCTACGAATAATTCATTTGTGCGACAATCCTTCTCATCTTTCCCTACCGATCGGTAGAACCTGCACCATTGTTGCTTCAGATTACCCATACTTATCCAGGAGCACTGGGTCATATTATGTAGTCCCACTACTCGGCAGTCATCGCACCAGAGCGCAGATCCACCAGATCTGAGGCGCAGCGGACTAGGTCCCCCTGTCTATAGGTAATCCGCCAATAGGGGACATTGGTCCTTGGTATGGCCAGACACTCGACATCGTATGCACCAGAGGTCTGTGCTAACTCCTTTTTCTCGTTCCGTCCATAAGCTCTGTATTTCCATGTGAATGGCTCCGAGCTTCTCTTGAATCTATTGTACTCCCCCCAACGCGTCTTCCTTGGGCGCAGCTTCAAGCTTCATGGCAGCTTCCAAGGCTTTTTCCTGCAACTCGAAGGCCTGTTGGCCCATTGGTATACGTAAGTGAGGTAGCAACATGGCGATGAACCATTCCATGTGTTGTCTGTCGTCATACTTGAACCCTCCTTCCCTGATTTCTTTCTTCAATTGTTGATCGGCCTCCCATACCGACCCAGACATACCTTGCTTGAAGTCTTTTACTTCTGCTACCAACTGAGAGTATGACTTTGGATTCCGGAATTGTTGTTTTAGGGCATCCTTAATATTTTGAAGGGATGCATTTATGTTTTGAGATATGTACTGCCTATCAATATAGCGCTCTGTCTTCAAAGGCCAAGGACAACTGTGCTCTCTTCACAGTATCGCTCACCACCCCCTATGCTATCCATACCGAGTCAGCCACGAACCAAAAACGATCCATTTTTTCATCAGTCACACCTTTAAAGGTAGGTAATTTCAAGTGTACTGCCATGTCTCCTTCTAGCAAGGCTCCGGTTGAGGGCTTGCTCTCCCGGGAGCCGAATGGACCTTGCGTTGTCGCTCTCCTCGATGGGCTATGGACAGAGTGATTCTTTTCTGGATCGATTTGATAATACTTACCGCTCCGTGTTGTACTCTCCTCTAGAGTAGCACTCATTCACTTCCACGTCAGAGCTTCAGTATTTGCTTGTCAGTACCAGATCAATTCCTTAGAATTCTTCGGTGTCCTGGAAATGGAACCATTTTTTGGCTTGAGGGTTCCTGACCCAGGTTCGGTGTCCAAGGTTTGCCAAAAAACCCCTATACTACTGGCCCTTTCGGTAGTGACCTCCTTGCGCAAGTCAAAGTCTCACCCGAAGTAGTATGGGTGGGTGCTGGAACCAGGTTTCTGCACCCTGAGAAAGGATGGGTAAAGCAAGCAGAGCTGCACTAGGTCCTATAATCCTCGATTACCTTGTTCTGCGCAGGGTTAATTAGGTCTTTTTTCGCATCCACGTGTGCTAGATCTATAGTTATATTCTTTTATGACAATAACACAGCAATATATAAATAGAACATAATAGATCCAGATCCAAAAACATACTTATGCAGATCTTCGTAGCTTAAAGACAGAAAATACACAATACATCAATTACCAATAATTCGCACCATATTACTCATAGATTCAGTTCTCTATCAATCCTTCTTATTCATTCATTCATCAATTCTTCCTTACAAATCCCTTCCCAACCTGCGCACACAGCAGCAGGGTCCGCACACAATTGGACTTGGATCTCCGCGCACACAGCCAGCAGGAGTTCGTTCCCCAAACCCAAACATATAGCTTAAACCACAATTCGCATCAATAGCTCATCATATCCTACCTTACAATACAAAATGCTTCTCTATTTGTAACAATCTAGCCTAGACTTTCCTATGGTCCGCAAACCGTGGTTTTCAGACTCCTAGTTTACCCCTTTTACCCATTACAATGCTTTCGGAGCTTTGACCCACCCCAAAACCGCTCTGCTATATTAAATCTAATCAAAAATATCCAAAATGGACCAGTTTCGTAGCTTGTTAGGAGACCCTGTTCCAACAAGGCGCAACACCCTCCGTCCGACCGAACGAACGCACAAGGGAGAAAACGGCAAACGACCTGCACGAACGTGCACAAGGCACCCGTGTGGTCACAACTTAGCAAACCTAATACGGGCGCCCTCTAACCAAACAACTAGGCCGAACTCAATTCATCGGGGCACCCCTCCCAGGCGATGCCTCCACGACCAAGCGAACATATAAGGATAAAGCAGACGGCCACACGAAGAAAGTGCCTAAAGGCAGCGGTCACAACAGCAAACTGTCCTAGCGCCCTCTAGCCAAAGCAGCCCGACCGAACTCGTTTCATCGGCATCCCTCCCAAGTGACGCCCTCATAAGCAGAATCAATCATAATGGAGAAACTGAGGAAGCCGACGCATCGAACTTGCACAAGGCCGTGCGTCACAACTTAGTAAACGTCTGGCGCCCTCTAACCAAAACAACGGGCCGAACTCGTTTCATCAGAGCGCCCTCTGAGAAGCAGATGCCCTCCGCCCGACCGAACGAACGCACAAGGGAGAAAACGGCAAACGGCCTGCACGAACGTGCACAAGGCACCTGTGCGGTTACAACTTAGCAAACCTGATACAAGCACCCTCTAACCAAGCGACCCAACCAGAACTCGTTTCATCGGGCGCCCTCCCAAGGCACGACACCCTCCGCCCGACTGAATGAACGCACAAGGGAGAAAATGGAAAACGGCCCACACCAATGTGCACAAGGCACCCGTGCAGTCACAACTTAGCAAACCTGATACGGGCACCCTCTAACCAAATGACCCGACCCGAACTCGTTTCATCGGGCGCCCTCCCAAGGCGCGATGCCCTCCGCCCGACCGAACGAATGCACAAGGGAGAAAATGGAAAACGGCCCGCACGAACGTGCACAAGGCACCTGTGCAGTCACAACTTAGCAAACCTGATACGGGCGCCCTCTAACAAGTGGAATAAATAATAAGTCACGGGTGACAGAAATTTCTATTGAAGATCAATCTCACTTCCTTAATAAAATGAAAGATCAACTTAGAGAGGAGTGTGTTTCACAACCTAGCTATTAAGGTAAAGTTATTATGGCATAAGGTAAAAAGAGTAACAAACACTTTATTTAATAAACTCAAAACCTTTTTATTTTCGTTTTAGTTTAGGAAATTCACTTATTCATTTTTTTAGAATTATATCACAAATAGTAGATCATTTACATTGCGATATTAAAACAAATGTAAATATGAGCCAAGGTTTGATACATTGAAATTGAATTATTTTTGGATATCATTACCCTTGTGTATCAATTGATTTTATTGCAAAACTATTACTCAAGAAATCTACAACATTTTTCAATGTTCTCTACCCATACCATATAAATAATTCATTTGAAACATTGTATTTAGATTCTAGTTTGAATAGGTTTGATACATTGAAATTGAATTATTTTTGGATATCATTACCCTTGTGTATCAAGTGATTTTATTGCAAAACTGTGCTTTTTACTCGTTGTAACTGAAGAAATCTACAACTTTTTTCAATGTTCTCTACCCATACCATATAAACAATTCATTTGAAACATTGTATTTAGATTCTAGTTTGAATTTATGTTGTTGATTTATTGATTTAGAGTAAGAAATACACTTATATCTAGCTATTTTTGAAGTAAATTTAACTATGGAAATTTTTCGGGCATAATACCCATGGGAAAATTGATCCCAGGAACATAGAAATACAATTTCCAGCTTGATGGAAATATTTGTTGTTGTTCATAATTTTGTATGTGGCATTTCAAGATCAAATTCATACTTCCAAAATTCCCTAACCCTAGATTAATGATGTACAAGTGTTTTGACACTCATAGTGCTCTGTTTTAGTGAAATTGGTTGTTGTCCTTGCAAATTTTGGAACTTATTTCAACAAGACAAGTAGCAAATTTGCTCTATAACGCCTTTAATCAGTAACCCAAACTAAAAAATAACTTTATAATTGGTTAATATATTTTTTATACATCAATTTGGTATACTCACATGTCATATATGAAATCAGTTGGTGTAGTATTTTGTTGTTTTTAGTCTTTTGCTACACGAAAATGATAAAATCAATAAGACATATTTGAATTAACTCTTTCACCTCACCTTTTGATCCCATTTAAGGCACTATTCTTGCTTGGGTGGATAGAGATATTGAGTTGAAATTGTCCCTTGGCCTTTCAAGGAAAATTTGGGCCTAAAGAGCAACGGTTTGGGTCAAGGTGACAATGGGCCTTTACAGTGTGTGTGCCCATCCTAGCAGATTGCATAGACATTTGCAACCTTGTTAATCAGATTAGCAACATTTTTTGGTGTCATTCTCAGGAATAAGGTCATTTGACCCTAGTTATACACAACCACACACTTGGTATTTTTTTCATTTTGTATCAGTACTTGATGAGATATTTGTTTCAAGACTAATTTGCAAGATCTCATCTGGTGACTTCAATTCAATAAAGCATAAAAAGGTACAATACAAAATACTACTCTCTAATGTAATAATCAAGGTAAATATTGGTAATTCCACATTTATGGTAATTGTTTCAATTTAGGGAATTATCATACTAATGTTTGTAGCATGGATTTTCATAAGATGTTTCCTATTAAAGATATATTTTTTTCTTTGGATTTATCATGCATTCCAAGCTATCCTCATTTTCCCATTGTTAATTTGCATATGCACATCCCCAAATTTAATGGAAATCCACAATTTTCTCTAGATTTCTTGTAGTCTTTTATGAATTATAGTGTAGATACTAATATTGTCTTTGAAGATAAATCAATGAAAACCTATGCATGGGAAATGCAAGGATATGAAGCATGGAAATGGTTTTTTAGTTTTGATCCCATAGAGTTAAATTCATTCCCTTAGTGCATAAAAAGGTTGCAATGGTGATGGGTCAAAAATTATGAAGAGGTTGAAGATATCGATGTCTTCATTGCTATGCAAGAAACTATTAATGACTTGATGTCAAAATATAACAGGTGTCCCTCCTATGATCTCCATATGAAATCAAAGAGAAGGAGAATGCAACCATTTTCCTATCAGAGTGTGTCAAAGAAAAATATGTTGAGCCTTGTGTGCAGAAGCTCGAGGAAACAATGATCATAGAGGTTATTCCAAATCCCATCATTGACATAAGACCAGGGATAAATAAATTACAAATGATCACAACTCAAGATTGCATCACAATGCAACAAAGATACTTGGAGTTTTAAAAATACTATGCAGGTGAAGAGGAAGAATATCTCCATGAAAAGGATAAACCCTCTCCTCCCTCTCCTGAACTGTTATTGCATGCTTCATAGAATGATGATGAATGAATGAATTATTTGAAAAGAGTCCAAGAAATGGGTAAATCAAGTATTATGGGAGACATTTTTAAAGAAGGAAATCAAGAAATTGTTTTCCTTCATCCCTAGAATGAAGAAATTAGTGAAGAGAGCATGACATAATTACTTCAGGACAAAGAATGGCTCATTTACCTTCAAGGTCTCAAAGAATTCAATGACAAAGAAAACCATACTATAGATTTGAGTGCTTTACCTAAAGAAGAGAATAAAAGTAAAGAGTCCTACCTCACTAAGGGGGGAAAAGTGGTGGAATTAAGAGAAAACACTTATACTTGCACAAATGAAGGGGACAAAAACTCTGTGGTAAAAATAAATGAAGAAGAATCTTTGTGTCCTTCTAATAGGAATCAAAAAAGAATTGAAGAACAAGAATATGAGGAGAGCATTGATGTCGGGATTTTTTAAGAACCTACCCACCCTCCTCCAGATGAAAGCACAACTTCAACAAGCTACACTCCTTTCCAAACACTTGATCTTCATGACATATGTACCAGCGATGTGGAAGAATGGGATTCAAAAAAATGCATATTTTTGAAGAGGAAGAGGGAAATGGAGTGATTGAAACTATTGATTCATTTCTCCAATTTTACCAGTGCAATGGAATATAAGCTATTTTGATTTTGACGACGATCCCACTTATGACACAGACACTAAGAAAGGTCAAATCATTCATTGATTGTTCATTGTCCAATACCTCACTTGTCCAAATTAAGTCTCCAACAATGGTCTTGATGTTGGACAACTCCAACACTTCAACAATATTTGTTGTTTTCCAAGAGTGATGATACACATTCAAGGTAATTACAGCAACCAATATCTTCACCATTCCGAGAGTTAGTATTATTGTGTTGTGACTGTCTAGCAAGGAAAACCGACCCAAGAATGATGATGCACAGTCAAGGAAATTACATAAACCAAGGTCTTCAACGTTCTGAGAGGTAGTATTATTGTGTTCTAACTTTCCAGCAAGGAAGTCTGAGCAAAGAATGATGATACACATTTAGGTCAACTACAGAAATCAAGGTCTCCACCATTCTGAGAGGTAGTATCACTGTGTTGAGACTATCCAACAATAAATGAGAAGAAAATATATACACAGTCCAATACGGTTGTAGTTACTACACAGGAATCATTGTAATCTTCCATAATTTGAGCTTAGGATTCCACCACTGCTTCAGCAAGGAGTTCACCACAATCTTAAGGATTCCACCACAGTCTAAGGTAAGCTTTTTGATGACACTGTCTGAAATTAAGAAGTCTGAATTTATGTTGTCATTGTCCTAAGCTATAGCAAGGGACACATAAATACATGTTGATAGCAGAAATGGCCAATACTCTACAACATGCTGTAATTGTTACTAAATACTTGAAAATTTTCAATAACTGTTTCAAAACATAAATTAATGCTCAAGAAGAATTAAAAGTTAAAATTAAATTTAAAGCAAATTATCAACAACCAAGGATATTGATTAGCAACAGAACATTTAAACCAACATTTTCCAAAACAGATCACTTGCCTCTTATGAAATATTAGATCATTGATTGGAATCTATATAGCTTGGTGGAGAAATATCACAAAATTAAATATCATTAGTGATATAATATCACTTGAAATTATTCTGTTGCTGACAAACATAACACTCATATTTTGAAATTTCTTTCAACTCAGGAAACTAGACTCCATCCGAGCTTCCACAAAAATAGTAAATAATTGTAAGTTTGCATGCAAGGTCAAATAAAGTACTCATGTTGAACTTAAAATATTTACTGTTTGGTCATCTTCATCATCTTATAGCCAATAAGTTTCAAGAATCTTTACCACCTTCTCATAAATTTCATTATTGTCATGACTTTGCAGGTTCTCAATCTTCTCAAGTCCTTCAGCATCATCAATATATTGTAATAGATATTTACACCTCTAGTGTTGCCCAGAACCTTCTCTGCTTCCCCAACTTTCAAAATATTCTCTAGCCCTTCAAGACAAACAGTTACAATTCTTGGGTTTGGAAAGATTAGAAGATCACATAGATGCTTAATGCATCCTTGATTCACAATATATCTGCAACCAAAAGCACAAATTAGTATTTTGTCTTGGATGAGATTACCCAATGTTATCCCTGTAACTGTTATGATAAATGACTTTTTATATTGACCATTTATTGACATAATACTCTGTTGAATAGACGATGACGTATAAAAGAATTGACAAACCTCTCGCATCTATTCAATTTTTTCTTTGCAACCTCCAACATCATTGTAAGTAGCATCTGGCTTTTCTTCAACAGTCATCATTGTCACACTGGGATCAATCTTAGGAGGCAAAGGGATCTGAATCTGATACTTATTGTGATCAACCCTACATAAAGAAATAAGACCATCAATCATTACATTCCAGAAAAAACCCACAAGGTGTGACCTGAAGCAATCTCTAATTTTTTTTATGACATTAATGCAAACAACATAAAACATTAGAGTTGAAAACATAGTAATGCTTCACAAGTATGTTTTTGAACAGAGGAATACGACAGTCCTGCAGCAAGAAGAGAAAAACCTCGTGGTAGCGAAAAAGGAGCTTCTTTTTTACAAATATTTTGTGGCTTCCCCTAAAAATAAGGGTGATGATATTCTAGCTCAAGAAAAATAAGTAGAACATGCAGAATATTTTATGAAGAAATTTCAGGATAGTGGTCTGAAGGCATTGCAACCATCCTATGTGGATTTGATGCAAATGTATATATGTGGATATCTATGTAATGTGAAGTAAAATACACATTTTTTTGATCTATGGCAAGGTGTCGACCTAATTGGGAAGCTTATATGAAATATATATTGAATCCTTTATTAAATGTGGCATGTTGGACAGGGCTGAGGGGGTTTTTGCAGAGTTGCAAAAGGATGGTGACATTGGTATTAAATCCAAGATGTGAAACGTAATATTGGAGGGATATCTCAATGTTGATCAAGAATAAAGAATCAAACAATTATATGATGAAATGTACCATAAATGTGAAGGTTGATGGAAATCAGCTCAAGGGAAAAGATAGTAGGTCAATGAGAAACTTAATGTTAGATGTTATTGGTGCATATAAAAACCTTGACTTTCAAACACAGTATTTGCAAATTGTGAATTATAAAGACTATGAACTTTGGGCCTTCAATTTTTGCCATTTCGCAAAGGAATTTCATCAACAATCTGAAATGAACTTGGAGATTCATGACACTGCAATTGATGCACTGCTTTTGGCACTATAATGTCTCTTGAATCCATATTTCATAATGAACACCAGTGACAATGACTATCATATCAACAAAAGTGCCACTAAAAACAAATATTCACGTGTAGGAAGATGGTTGATGACCTATTTTCAAGTAATAGAAAGCCAAAAGTCGAAATGATTGGTAATCTCAAAGAAAAGAGAGACAAAACTGTAATTGACATTCTTATGCAAGCAAAAGAATGATACTACAAAATGCAGTCTATTATTTTGAAAGATAGTTCATATGATGAGAAAGAAGTAAATTGTGATTTTGAAGAAAGGCCAAATGGTTTTAGAAAATTTCCCGATGATAGAGAGTCTATAAATGTTGTTACCCTTATATGCTAGCATCAAGGTCTACTCTATGTTTTTCTGATTCGGTAGATTTAGAGGGAACAACATAACATGTTGCAGAGCATCTCAAGAGTCAATACATTGCTTTTCTCTCTTCAATACCATCAAAAGGATTTTAGTCATCCAATAAAACCTTGAAAAAATACTTGGAGATAGGCGACAGTGGACACTTCATCAAATTATATTTTTTGCTGCCAGTGGTAGTGGCATCATGATAGAGGATGATGAATATGGTAGGAAACAAGGCTTCCAGTTTAGAAAAATGATTTTGCCTCCTCATGGATACACATAATATCAATTTTTTCAACCTCTTCATTTCCTTTGGTTAGATACATAGGTTGGATGGCATTGGCTCATTGTGCAAAGGAAAACTAGAAGAGATGGCTCCCTCTTGCGCATTGGATTGATATGCAAAGGAACACTAGAAGAGAGGGCTCCTCCTTTCACAAGATATGCATCAAATGACAAGCTTACTATTTATTTTCTCTAATGAACTCACATCCGTCAAAAATATGTAAGGGGAATGAGAATGAAGAATTACAAGAGGCCTCCCTTTTGGAATCGAACAAACATAAACATGAGAAACTTGTTAAGAAAAGTGATCATTTAGATCAAGCGGATAGTGATGGCTTTTCCCATGCTCTTTAACCTGAGCTAGACATGATCTTTCAAAACTTAAGAAATCAGTTTTTCACATACGCAGAAGTGATGCTAGAGGTTTTCTTCTCCCATTTAAAAGTAGTTCCACCTAGTTCTATTGCTCTTTTATCTTGGCTGCTTTTTATAGTTGTGTGTGATGACTCAAGTGATGTTGTACTAATTTATTATGGTATTGCTCTTTATTTTGGCTGCTTCATATTGTTTTTGTGTGAAAGAGTACTTTCCTAAAGATTTTTAGTGCCATACCAAGTGCCTGTTGAGATTGCAACAAGATGATGAGCTTAGTGAAAAGAGTCACCTTCACTAAGTGGGCCCGCAGGCTATTTTTGGCGCAAAGTCTATTTTTAGACTATGTCTATTTTTAGACATATGGATCATGTTCTATGAGTTGCAGGATGCTATTTGTGGATGGTTGGTCAAGTCGGAAAAATAGATGGACTTCTATTTTTAGACATATTGGGCGAAATCTATTTTTAGATTGCCAGTCTAAAAATAGATATGTCGAATATTATTAGCTCTTAATAATATTTGGACTATAAAAATTATCTTATTCTCTTGGAGCACTTCAGTTAAGTGCACAGATGTGGCACAGGAGTTGACAGAAGGAATTACGCTATTCCTAAGGGTTAAGTGGAGCTATTGCATGGATACTTCAGTTAGAATTCATGTGACAGAGTTTGGTGGAGTTGATTGAGGAAGTTCATGGAGTTGTGTTCAGTTTAACTAATCTAAACATAGTTGAGCTATTTGTATCTAGTTTAACTGATTGATACAATTAGTGAGAGTGGTGTGAATTAATTATTAATTAATTCACTAATTATAAACTCATTAATCAACTAAATAATACATCAATTAACTTCAGTGCATGGATAGTTTCAGTGGAGACCAGTGCAGAGATAGGTGAAAGAGCAGGTTAACTATCAGTTGTGACTATACTATTGCATATTTGCAACAACCAGTGATTGGAGGAGCCCATGAGGATTGCACAGTACAAGCCAAGTGGTTCAAGTTATTTAATGAGCCATCCTACAACATTGATTATGCAATAGAGGTTGGCTATCAGGTGGCAGAGATTGGAGCATGTGTTTTGCTAGATCTAGCTTGATTAGTGTGTAGCAATTGGAGGTTGTGCTGAGAGCTTGTGAGGAGCTTTGTACAATGATTGTTACATGATCTCTATGACATATAATATACAGATATTTGGGGGTTTTTAGCTTTAAGCTTTCCCATGAAATACTTTGTTCATATGTGTGAATTTATGGTTTTAATGTGTGCATGCAATTGATTTTATTTTCGCATGTAATGATCAATGGTAGAAGAGATTATGTATTGTGCATGAAGTTAAAATAGTGTGTGATCAAGAGAATCTCAATGAATAATATATCAGTTATTCAAATTTTCTACATGGTATCAGAGCGATATTGATCATTGGAGCAATTGCAAAACATTGAAGCGGTTGAGTTTTGTGCTGGTGGAATTCGAATTTGCAGTAGTGTTTTCTTGGTGTCGAAGTTGAGATGTCTTTCAACGGATTGCGATTGGAGTATGCCCTTGAGGGTAGCTCGAATTATATCGCATGGAAGGACAGGATGGAGGCGGTGTTGGATGACAATGGGTTGAAGGAGTTCATAGATGTAGAAATTCCAAAACCTACTTCTAGTGATGCTGCCATACTTGACGCATGGCAAAAGAAGACATCAAAGTGTCGAAGGATTCTGTTGGAAGGTGTGAAGGATAACATAGTGTCCAGCCTTCATGGTAAGGCTTCTCCATTCTTGATGTGGAAAGCATTGACATATTTATTTCAAAGCAAGAGCGACCAGAGGAAGTTGGCGCTCAAGGATAAACTCAGGAACATAAAAATTGAGAAAGGCGAAAGTATGCCCAAGTACCTCACGAAGTTCATCCAATGCAGGAATGAGCTGGGAAATGTGGGGGTTACTATTGATGATGAGGACTTGGTGAGCTTGGCTCTCCTTGGGCTTCCGAAGAGTTGGCATTCCTATCAGGACTTTGTCAATGGTTGGGAGAAATTGCCAGGATGGGAGCGACTTTGGTCGGATCTTGTGCAAGAGGAGATAAGGTGAAGTACCAGGGACGGATATTCATCAAAGAAATCTGATGAAGAAAATTGCACTTTTGCTACCAAAGCAAAGAAGGGGAAGAGCAAGAAGCATGCTTCTCAATCCAGTGCAAAAGGAAAGAAGCAGGACATGTCCAAGGTGAAGTGCTTTCACTATCACCAACACAGACATTACGCCACTATTTTTCCACAGAAGAAGAAAAATAAGCAGGTTTCTGGATCTGCAGCTGGAGAGGCCTTAGCCTCGCAGTTTGAGCTGTATTTTTCGCTGATTGCATGCTTGGTCTCAAGTGTGATGGGTTCAGTGTGGTTTCTTGATAGTGGTGCATCTTTTCACATGACAGGAGATCGAGATTTGTTTACTGATCTGGATGAGAAAGATCTTGGAGTGCACATCGAGATGGACGATGATGCTAGATACAGTGCGACCGGTATCAGTACCATTTCCTTTGAGAAGGATTCTAGTAAACCCTTCGTATTGAAGGAAGTGATGCATGTTCCAGGATTGAAGAATAATCTGATCTCTATGGTGATGTTAGAAGACAAGGGATATGATGTTGTATTTAGTGAGGGAAAGGCTTTCCTGCACAATAAGGCAACTGGTGAGACCCGGAGGATAGGGATTCGAGTTAAGAACCTTTATCAATTGCAGGTAGATGGCTGCGCAACAATGGCAGGCAAGGTAGAAGGAGTGGTGAGCCGAGATGATGGCGAGTTGTGGCACCGGAGATTGGGCCACCTTCACCATGGAGCTTTGAAGATACTACAGAAAATTTCTACTGGGCTTCCTAAGGGCACTCTTGCGTAGTCCGATCAGTGCAAGGGATGTACCTTGGGAAAATTTGTGAAAGCCACCTTTCACGAAAAAGATAGTCGCGCCACGACGATCCTTGAGAGAATTCACACAGACGTGTGCGGACCTTTCTCAGTAGCTTTGACAGCAAATCATAGGTACTAAGTGATATTTGTTGATGATTTTTCTTGTAAGTGCTGGATCTTCTTCATGTAGAAGAAGAGCGAGACATAGTCAAAGTTCTGTGAGTTCAAGGCACTGGTTGAGAAAGAATCGGGGAAGCAGGTGAAGGCTCTTAGGAGCGACAATGGTGGTGAATTCATCTCTTGTGAATTCAAGGACTTTTGCAGCATAGAAGGAATTTGAAGAGAGCTCATAGCACCTCATAACCCACAACAGAATGGGGTTGCAGAGCGGAAGAACAGAACAATCATGGGTGCTGCACGGGCGATGTTGAATGATCAGGGCCTTCCCATACACTTGTGGGCTGAGGCATGCAATACTGCAGTATATGTGCATAACCGTTATCCTCACAAGATACTTGGCATGAGTACACCCGAGGAGGCGTTTTCTGGTAAGAGGCCTGATATTTCCCATTTGAGGATTTTTGGTTCACTAGTTTACATTCATGTGACGAAGGATGCCAAGAAGAAGCTGGATCCGACTGCATAGGTTGGGATATTTTTGGGGTACACTGATACACCCCACAATTATCGTGTGTATTTTCCAGACAGACACAAGACTGTTGTGCGACAGGATATCAAATTTCATGAGGAGAAAGCCATGAAGTGTTCGCTTGAGAGGGAGCTACACTTGCATGCAGATGAGGAGTTATTAGTTCCTAAGGATGAGCTTGTTGGAAATGTTGGCATTGATGGCAAAGGTAAAGACAAGAGCAGCACCTAAACTATCCATAAGGCAAAAGAGACAGAGAGGTAGCAGAGGCAGCAGAAGAAACAGAGGAATTGAAGCAGAAGAAATAGAGGAATTAGAGATAGAGCAGTGGAGTTGAAAGGGCCTGAAGGAGTGTAATACAGAGGTTTATTTATGAATTAGGGGTTTAATACAGTTTGCAGATGAATTATTGAGCAATTATTCATTAATTGAGTTTGTATGGAATAGACTTTGATTGAAGACTAAAACCCTGTGGCAAAGACTTAATATGCTTGGGGATGAGTTGGAGCATTGCTTAAATGGCAAAGGAGATGAAAAAGGAGGGGCACTTGGAACAGCAACAAGGAAAAGAGAGCATGAGACATGAAGCAGAGGCAGTTTTAGAAGGGTCAGTTGATTGGAGATCTGGAGAGGCAGCAGAGGAGCTTCAGGAGCAAGAAGCAGCATTAGTCAAGGAGCAGAGGTATTTTGATTTGAGAAACTGGTTCTGAGTATGGGAACACATTATAGAAGGAACATTCGTTATTATGGAAAAATTGAATATGGGTTTCAAGAGTCTGAAGGTTCGAAGGTAGAACGAACTTAAGGGCGCAAAGGGAATCGGGTGTGAATTTCTTGTGTTATATATTATGGAGGAATTAGATTAATTCTTTCTGTGTTCCGATGATGAAGCTTGATTTAGTATGTGATCCCTGTTACGGAGACCTGCACAGACTTGCGTAGAGAACTGCATAGAACTGTAGAATAGAGGAGAAGGGCCAATCGATTGAAGATCTGGCCGCTAGAAAGTTTTAGAGGAACCGATGTTAATACGGTCGACTGTGTATCCCGACTGGTAGACGATGAACCAACACGTGATAACCCTCTGTATTATGGAGTAAGGTGTTTATCTTCATTCTAAATTGTGGATTGAATGCACACAAAGAACCGGGATACTGTGTGAACGGTGCATTGTGGATTGGTCGAACCTGTGGAGGAGCACTCAGCTGTAAGCCTGGAGTTTATTGGTGTAGAACCATGAGGTAAAAAGGTGGAACCTGACATGCCGAAAAGGAGCGGAACCTTGCGGATGAATAGTGAACGCGGGTTAAGGCTGGAAGTGGTTTTTATCGCACCACCTTTGTAGCGAAAGTGGTATTGAAAATTTCGGAGTGATTCCATAGAAGGGCCGACACGTGGCTCCAAAGGTTCAGGGAAAACCGCCTCCATTGCACGCCATTGCACGTTATTATTCGCGCATCTTCGCCGAGCGATATCCATCCAATCAAATGAGGCGGCGCGACGCGATAACAACCGTCGGATGGAGACGACCGTTAACGCTGGGGCCCAGTCCATTGCGCAACTATTGAATATTAACCCTCGTGTAAGTTAACCGCGCGATTTCCGTTGGATCAGAGGTTGAAAAAGAGATGAATTATCCACTGTTGGATCATGAATAAAGTTGCAAGGTGTCTAACAAGGTATAAGTCAGTGGCGCGTTAATGTTTGTAACAATTGAAGTGGGGAATATATTTTACGAGGAAATCATGAGCATGTAAGAGTATATCTATGTTCATATATATATATAATGTTGATGTGTCGGGGTTTAAGCCAAATTCAAGGATACTATGCAGCATTTTGAAACACTAGTAGAAAAATGTATAATATATTGGTATATTACGTTTGTAGAAATTCCGTGAGCCAATATTACATCTGTTCTAAACCAATCACATAAGTGCAAAGGTCGAGGGTTGGATATTCATGTGAAATGGGTAATAACACATATGATAACCATAAGGAGTTCTAATGGACATTTGTTTTATAACCTCTTAAAAGGAAGCTTGCGCATTATTGAATGAAATATTAAGGAGGGAGGTTTATAATATGGTTGCATAACCATAAATGAATGAGAAATTATCAAAGCTTCCGCATAGTTCTAGAGTATCCAGATATGTTTATTGAAATTTCCAGTTCAGCAGTAGAATGATAAATTGCTCAGCAGTTATATCAAAAGATAGGTATATGTACAGCAGTTATACAGCTGCAATGAAGAAGAAATCCTGCAAGAACGAAAGAGAGAGAGATAGCGGCAGAAAAATGATATAGGGAAAAATATGAATAGACACAGAGGTGAACCAAAGTATACAGAACAGTCACTCAACAACAGTAGAAAAGACAAATCCAGTAAAGCCAAAGTCCAGAAAAGGAGCTGAGTGGAATTGAAATGTGTAACTAAAAATGTAAATATTTTTGTTTATATTGTTTGTGATGCAAAGGAAAGTATCCTAAGGAAAAGAAAAAACTCCCAATGTAATATTGAAATTTGTACATATTTCTATATCTTTAATGAGTTGGATAAAGAATTGAGAAGGCAGAAGTCAAAGAGTCATGGCTGGTCACTCAAAATTCCTTGTGGAATACAAACAGTCATGTGAGGAACTCTATATATAATTTGATATGCATAAGTGAAAAAAAAAGGTTAGAGAGTGAGTGAAGAGAATGCAGAAATGAAGCAGTGAGGCAGAGAAGAAAGAGGAGCTGACTAGAGAAGAAGGAGGAGTTGAGCAGAGAAGAAGGAGAAGCTGATAGAGAATCTGAGAAGATGCAGAGATGATACAGGGCATATATGAGAACAGCAAAGCAGATGGAACAGAACAGAGCTGATATCCAAGGTAAATCAGCAAATGTTTCTCTTTTGAAAGAGTAAGGAATTTGGAGCTTCCCTATCAAGTTGTAGCTTGATAGATGTCAGTTGTAGCTGACTGAGGTAGGAGCCTCCTGTAGGTTGGTGCCTGCAGAAAATAGATGGGAGTTGGTGCTTCCACATCAAGTTATAGCTTGATAGATGTCATTTGTAGCTGACTGAGGTAGGAGCCTCCTGTAGGTTGGTGCCTGTAGAAAATTGATGGGAGTTGGAGCTTCCTTGCAAGTTTTAGCTTGCAGAATTGAGGTCGGAGCCTCCTGTATGTTGCTGCCTACATAAAATCAGTGGTGAGAGGGAGTTGGAGCTTGCCTTTGCATCACAACAATAATAAGATGTGGTTTTCTCCCTTTATGGGTTTCCACTTATATCTGGTGTCTCTGTGCATGATGTTTATGTGTTGATCTGGTTAATACTTGTTGCTCTCATATTAAGTCTACTGTTACATTATATTAATTCTTGGTGCTCACATTCTAAGATTACTCACAAGTTAATTTAAACATGAAATGAAGGTGTAAACAAGTGTTAATGAAAAAGTTTTAAAGTCCATGAATGTGTTAAACTGATTCACCCCCCCCCCCCCTCTCAGTTTAACTAAGGATTCAACAATTGGTATCATAGCCAGTTCCTTTGGTGTAAGCTTAATAGCTTGAAGGAGATCTTGTTGAGTCATGGACTATCAAAATGCACCTGTGTTAAATACAACAAAATTTCCTGAATGGAGAGATAAGGTTAAAACAGGTTTAATGGCCTATGAACCTAAGGTATGGAAGCTTGTATGTGATGGTTACTGCAAAGACTCACCCATGGTGAAAGAAAAACAGAGGAATTCCAAGGCAAAATGTGTGATATATAACAATATTCATAACAAGGATCTTGATTTAATAATGGATTTAACTTCAGCAAAATAAATCTAGGACAGACTGCATTTCATGCATGGAGTAGACACTGAGGATTGCATTGTCAAGAAGGAGAAGAGATTTCAAAAAAAGAGAAATTCATGTCAAAAAGAAGATGTTCAATCAAATGAGGTACCTGCTAGTGTGAATGGTAGTAAGAGCCATGAAGAAATTGCAACTAAAGAAAAAGCCAAACTTGACACAGCTCTAACTGAAATAGAAAGATTGAAGAATAAAAACAAATACCTTAAGAGATTGGTACAAATATGTGATGAGAGAGAATATGAAGATAGGAAAGAAATTATTGGCCTGAAGACACAGCTTGAAGAGGCAAAGAAAGTAGAAGACACTCTGCTACAACAAATGAGAGAGAAAAATCTGGAATGTGAAAAATTGGAAGAAGAAGTAGTGAACCTGAGAAAGAAATTAGAAAAGGCCGAAAGAGACTTATTAATGAATACTCCTCAAATGCAAAGCTCTGAACAACTGGACCAAATTCTAAATGCTCAAAGGTCTCCTCTCATAAAGGCTGGGATAGGATATGAAGGAGAAACCAGTAAGTCCAAGGCAAAAGATAACAAGAAAATCATTTTTGTAAAAGCAATAAAGAACAGTGAAACAACTCAGCAAATTCCTACAGAAGCAGAAGCCAGCAAGAACATCAGTTGCAGAGAAACAAATAGAATCAAGCAGCAAAATGAAAGAACAGAGAATGAGAAGATGAAACAATCAACTGCTAAAGGCTCACATGCTCCTAAATATGAAATGAATAAATTTGGAAGATGTCAAAGAAGGTTCTTTCCTCCTATGAAAAATAACACATGTTTCTCTTGTCATAAACCAGGACATAATGCAGCATATTGTAAGACAAAGCCAATCTAGTCCAACTAGCAAAGGATGCAGCAAAAGAGAAGAACCCCTCAAGCAAGCAAATGGAAAAGACAATCTTTCACCAAGTACACAAATCATTTCCATGGCTACTGTTATGCATGCAATGAATTTGGACATAAATATGTTAATTGTAAATTATGTTCAAAAAGGGGAATGAAATATTATACATCAGCTCAAATATACTTTGATAAAATAAGATGTTATATATGCCTCAAGCTTGGCCACAAAGCAAAGGACTGTAAACTGCCATATATATTAAAGAACTCTAGACATATGATGGAATCAAAACAGATCAATCAAAACTATGAATCAAAAGGAAGAGCATTCATTATGAAGAACCCCAATAAAGTATGGAAAGAAAAGAGAAAGGGGGAACCTATTATCTCAATAACATAATGAATACATCCTAGTCTCAGGGGGAGCTGCTCTAGGAAACAAAGAAAATATCCAACCAGTGATAAATATGAAGCAACATCCTAGGGGGAGAGCAGTTCATATGTAGTCCCCACAAAAAGTAGTCGAAGAACAGCTCCATGAAATGAGAACAACTATGAGATCACGAAGTGAAAGAAAATTCCTCTAACAAAGAACTATAGAGGAAGAAGATTATCTGATGTTTTAATTAGCTGACAGATTGATGGAAGAAGAGAAGGCAACAAGAAGCCATGGTAATAGAAAGAAGACATCAGCACCTTAAATGATGATCACATTGTGCATCATATTGCTAGAATTGACAATGAATCACATTAAGAAGAATGAGTAAGAAAAGTGTCTGTCATCATTAATATCATTACATCACTCATCTATGAAAAGTTCACTTGGAGGAATGCAGTTAAGTGAGTAATAAATCTTTGAGTAATCAGCCCATGAAGATTCATAGAAAAGAAATTGAATATGTCTTCCTGAAAATATTTATGTTAGAACAATTGAATTGAATATAAAGCAGCAATGATTCTAGAGCAGTCCTAGAAAGGAACATGCAATGGCTTTCTTTGGAACAGAAGGACAGAAAAAGAAGAGTGGTAAATAATGCCAAGATCAGATTCAATATATTGATGATTTTTGGTGTGAACAGTGGAAAGATCAATAATAGAATTTATGAAGGATGCATCAATTATGAGTTAATGTGCAAGATGAATTGAAATCTCTGCATGGTTTATCAAAGTAATATCAATTGGCATCTAGGTACAAGTAGCATGCCTATCAGCAGAATATCAAGAGTTATTATGGAGTAGCAGCAGTATGATACAGGTCCTCAGGATCAAAGGATTATGGCAAGAATGCATCAAGGTAAAATTCCCAGGGTTATCTACATTCAGCATGAAAAGGGCAGTAGCAGTGCTAAAGCATCAGTATCTGATTTACACTTGAAGTAGTATATTGAGCACCGAAGCAATATCTTTTTCTATATATAATTTCATGCCTTCCTGAAGTTTTTACATGTATATCTTCAAGGCCTCTTTTTTAAAGATTAGTTACAAAACTGTGTGAAGTCTGTCTGTTGAGTTTTCAATTAAACATATTGAATATGCTTTTGTGGAAGTTCATTCTGATAGAATAGTCAAAGTATCTGAAGAATAAAGGACTCGCTGTGATTACCATCTGAAGCTCAAAAGTTTTTTTAAAATCATCTAAATCTTACTTCAGCACAAAGGATTTACTGGTAATCCACCTTTAAAGAGAGATTCATCATTGACATACATACCTCCTCATGTCATAAATAAAACTGCATGATTGATAAATAAGACTAACCAATACATTGAAGGATTTGTTTTTAAAGTACAGTGTGCAAGCAGTAAAAGTCATTTGGTCTTTTATATTGAAAGATATTGCCTAATCTCACAATAAGTTGTAAGCTCTGGTGTGATTAATTTGTTCACATCAACAACAAGAACCTCTCAATCTTTAAAAGTAATATCCTTGTCAGCATCCTATTTCATATCATCGCCAACAGGCAGGAAAGGTGTACCACAGCAATAAAAGATATATTGGCATCATTATCATAATTGAACAGGTTTGGTACTGAAGATGAGCATTGCAGGAGAAGACATATTCCATCTACAATATTCCTCAACAGAAATATATTAGCTCACTACATCAGACAGAGACAGAAGTATATTTGAAGCCTTCTCAGCATTTTAGTTTTGATCCAATCATATATCTCTGATTAGATAAAGCTGGTACAATGTGTTCTATGAAGTTTCATTATCTTCACTTTTAGCTCTATACAAGTGAAAGAATTCTATGCGTTTTAATTGTATCAATTTACAGTGTATATTCAAGTTCGATAATCCTCAAAGTGTTCTCTCAACAAGTCTTGTACATCAGTCTGGAGCAGCATGGTACAAAGTCAGCAGAAGAGGGCCTAAACATAACTCAGAGAGAGGAAATGCAGAAAGAAAACTAGGAAATGAGCAACCCTTTGCCATTGATGTCAAAGGGGGAGGAAAAGCAAAAAGGGGCTTTTAAAAGGCAAGCAGAGGAAGTATGTTGCCATCAATGCCAAAGGGGGAGACTGTTGGAAATTTTTTCATTGATGGCAAAGGAGATGACAAAGGAGCAGCACCTAAACTATCCATAAGGAAAAAGAGACAGAGAGGTAGCAGAGGCAGCAGAAGAAACAGAGGAATTGAAGCAGAAGCAACAAAGGAATTAGAGACAGAGCAGTGGAGTTGAAAAGGCCTGAAGGAGTGTAATACAGAGGTTTATTCATGAATTAGGGGTGTAATACAGTTTGCAGATGAATTATTGAGCAATTATTCATTAATTGAGTTTGTATGGCATAGAATTTGATTGAAGACTAAAACCCTGTGGTAAAGACTTAATATGCTTGGGGATGAGTTGGAGCATTGCTTAAATGGAAAAGGAGATGGAAAAGGAGGGGCACTTAAAACAGAAACAAGGCAAAGAGAGCATGAGACATGAAGCAGAGGCAGTTTTAGAAGGGTCAGTTGATTGGAGATCTGGAGAGGCAGCAGAGGAGCTTCAGGAGCAAGAAGCAGCATTATTCAAGGATCAGAGGTATTTTGATTTGAGAAAATGGTTATGAGTATGGGAACATATTATATAAGGAACATTCGTTACTATGGAAAAATTTAATATGGGTTTCAAGAGTCTGAAGGTTCGAAGGCAGAACGAATTTAAGGGCACAAAGGGAATCGGGTGTGAATTTCTTGTGTTATATATTATGGAGGAATTAGATTAATTATTTCTGTCTTCTGATGATGAAGCTTGATTTAGTATGTGATCCCTGTTACGGAGACCTGCTCAGACCTGCATAGAGAACTGCATAGAACGGTAGAATAGAGGAGTAGGGCCAATCGATTAAAGATCTGGCCGCTAGAAAGTTTTAGAGGAACCGATGTTAATACGGTCGACTATGTATCCCGACTGGTAGACGATGAACCAATGTGTGATAACCCTCTGTATTATGGAGTAAGGTGTTTATCTTCATTCCGAATTGTGGATTGAATGCACGCAGAGAACCGGGATACTGTGTGAACGGTGCATTGTGGATTGGTCAAACCTGTGGAGGAGCGCTTAGCTGTAAGCTTGGAGTTGAATGGTGCGGAACCACGAGGTAAAAAGGCAGAACCTGGCATGCTGAAAAGGAGCGGAACCTTGCGGATGAACAGTGAACGCGGGTTAAGGCTGGAAGCGGTTTTTATCGCACCACCTTTGCAGCGAAAGTGGTATTGAAAATTTTGGAGCGATTCCATAGAAGGGCCGACACGTGGCTCCAAAGGTTCAGGGAAAACCACCTCCATTGCGCTCCATCGCACGTTATTGTTCGCGCATCTTCGCCGAGCGATATCCGTCCGATCAAATAAGGCGGCGCGACGTGATAGCAACCGTCAGATGGAGACGACCGTTAACGCTGGGGCCCAGTCCATTGCGCAACTATTGAATATTAACCCTCGTGCAAGTTAACCGCGCGATTTCCATTGGATCAGAGGTTGAAAAAGAGATGAATTATCCACTACTGGATCATGAATAAAGTTGCAAGGTGTCTAACAAGGTATAAGTCAATGGCACGTTAATGTTTGTAACAAATAAAGTGGGGAATATATTTTACGAGGAAATCATGAGCATGTAAGAGTATATCTATGTTCATATATATATATAATGTTGATGCGTCGGGGTTTAAGCCAAAGTCAAGGATACTATGCAGCATTTCGAAACACTAGTAGAAAAATGTATAATATATTGGTATATTACGTTTATAGAAATGCCGTGAGCCAATATTACATCTGTTCTAAACCAAGCATATAAGTGCAAAGGTCGAGGGTTGGATATTCATGTGAAATGGGTAATAACACATATGATAACCATAAGGAGTTCTAATGGACATTTGGTTTATAACCTCTTAAAAGGAAGCTTGCACATTATTGAATGAAATATTAAGGAGGGAGGTTTATAATATGGTTGCATAACCATAGATGAATGAGAAACTATCAAAGCTTCCGCATAGTTCTAGAGTATCCAGATATGTTTATTGAAATTTCCAGTTCAGCAGTAGAATGATAAATTGCACAGCAGTTATATGTACAACAGTTATACAGCTACAATGAAGAAGAAAGCCTGCAAGAATGAAAGAGAGAGAGACAGCGGCAGAAAAATGATACAGGGAAAAAGATGAATAGACACAGAGGTGAACCAAAGTATACAGAATAGTCACTCAACAACAACAGAAAAGACAAATCTAGTAAAGCCAAAGTCCAGAAAAGGAGCTGAGTGGAATTGAAATGTGTAACTAAAAATGTAAATATTTTTGTTTATATTGTTTGTGATGCAAAGGCAAGTATCCTAAGGAAAAGAAAAAAATCCCACTGTAATATTGAAATTTTTACATATTGCTATATCTTTAATGAGTTGGATAAAGAATTAAGAAGGCAGAAGTGAAAGAGTCATGGCTGGTCACTCAAAATTCCCTGTGGAATACAAACAGTCATGTGAGGAACTCTATATATAATTTGATATGCATAAGTGAAAAAAAAGGTTAGAGAGTGAGTGAAGGGAATGCAGAAATGAAGCAGTGAGGCAGAGAAGAAAGAGGAGCTAACCAGAGAAGAAGGAGGAGCTAAGCAGAGAAGAAGGAGAAGCTGATAGAGAATCTGAGAAGATGCAGAGATGATACAGGGCAGATATGAGAATAGATGAACAGCAGAGCATATGGAACAGAACAGAGCTGATATCCAAGGTAAATCAGCAAGTGTTTCTCTTTTGAAAGAGTAAGGAAGTTGGAGCTTCCCTATCAAGTTGCGCTTGATAGCTATCAGTTATGGCGGGCGAGGTAGGAGCCTCCTGTGGGTTGGTGCACAGAAAATAGATGGGAGTTGGTGCTTCCACATCAATTTGTATTGTTGCAAGTCATCAACTGGTGGTAAGGGTAGGAGCCTCCTGTGGGTTGGTGCACAGAAGAATTGATAGGAGTTAGACTTCCTTGCGAGTTGTGGCTTGCGGAATTGAGGTTGGGCCTCTTTTTGTGGGTTGCGCCTACGGAAAATCGATGGTGAGAAGTTGGAGCTTGCCTTTGCATCACAACAATAATAAGATGTGGTTTTCTCCCTTTGTGGGTTTCCACTTATATCTGGTGTCTCTGTGCATGATGTTTATGTGTTGATCTGGTTTATATCATCTGCTTAATACTTGTTGCTCTCATATTAAGTCTACTGTTACATTATATTAATGCTTGGTGCTCACATTCTAAGATTACTCAAAAGTTAAGTTAAACATGAAATGAAGGTGTAAACAAGTGTTAATGAAAAAGTTTTAAAGGTCCATGAATGTGTTAAATTGATTCACCCACCCCTCTCAGTTTAACTAAGGGTTCAACAAAGCTTCAGGATGTGGATCAGCCACAAGAGGAATTTCATGGAGTGGAAGAGACCACTCATGCAGCGCCAACCATCAAAGGGCGAAAGCGCACTACAAAAGTTGAGCGACTGGCTCAAGATGCAGAGAAGGTTGTAGGACCACCTACATCATAGCGCTGACAGAGACAGTCACAGGATCGATACACTGGACACATGGCTCTTGTGAGCAAATGTGTCATGACAAAGCCATCCTCTTTCGAGGAAGCTGTGGAGGATCTCGCATGGGTAGATGCCATGGTGGAAGAGTATGATTCGATTGTCAGAAATAGTGCATGGGAGATTGTCCCGAGACCGGAAGGGAAATCAGTGGTGGGTTCGAGATGGATCTACAAAGTGAAAGCGAGTTATGTATAGGTGACGGGGGTGTGGAGAAGTACAAGGCAAGATTGTTGCCGAGGCTTCTCACGGATTGAAGGGGATCGATTATGATGGAAACCTTTGCACATTTGCGAGAGGTATTCTTCCATACGGACGATTCTTGCTCTCTCGGTGCGGGTGGGGTGGCGGATTCATCGGATGGATGTGAAAGTTGCGTTCCTCGAGTTGCGTTCCTCAACGGGGTGATTGAGGAGGAGGTGTACATAGAGCAACCCAAAGGTTTCGATATCTTCAATAGTGAGTCGCATGTGTGCAGGCTCAAGAGAGCGCTATATGGGTTGAAACAAGCACCTCGTGCTTGGTACACACGGATAGATAGTTATTTCACTGGACTTGGATTCTCGAAGAGTGAGGCGGATTCGAACCTATACCAGATTGTGGTGGAGGGTAAGTTTCTGATCATTGTACTTTATGTAGATGATTTGATTTTGATAGGTGATGAACTGTTGAAACACTCATGCAAGGCTGATATTGCAAAGGAGTTTGAGATGAAGGACTTGGGCCTCCTTCATTATTTCCTGGGATTGGAAATTTGGCAGCGCAGTGATGGACTATTTGTGTCTCAAGGCAAGTATGCTTGGGAGATACTGGAGAAGTTCAACATGCATGGTTGCAAGCCTTTCGACACTCCTCTTCCTGGTGGTTGGAGGAAAGAGGATGCTACATCGGCAGAGGTAGTGGATGCCACTGTTTATCGACGGTTGGTGGGGTCGCTTATGTATCTGGTCAATACACGACCTGACATATGCTATGCTGTTAACCAGTTTTCACAAGCTATGGTTAAGCCTACCAAGCTCTACTGGAAGGCAAGCAAGCATTTATTGAGATATCTCAAAGGCACATCGGGATATGGATCATGGTACAGACAGGAGGATGAGTTGAGGCGGCATGGCTTCATGGATCGGTATCATCATATCAGAGATTGTGTGCAGCGGAAGATCATGTTACTTTCATACATTCCTACGGAGGATCAGGATGCTGATATCTTGACGAAGGTGCTCACCAGAAGAAAATTTGAATACCACAGGGGTAGGATAAGGGTTACAGATAATCCATATCTTGTTGAGAGGGAGTGTTGAGATTGCAACAAGATGATGAGCTTAGTGGAAAGGAGTCGCCTTCACTAAGTGGGCCTACAGGCTATTTTTGGCGCAAAGTCTATTTTTAGACTATGTCTATTTTTAGACATATGGATCATGTTCTATGAGTTGCAGGATGCTATTTGTGGATGGTTGGTCAAGTCGGAAAAAATATATGGACTTTTATTTTTAGACATATTGGGCGTAATCTATTTTTAGATTTCCAGTCTAAAAATAGATATGTCGAATATTATTAGCTCTTAATAATATTTGGACTATAAACATTATCTTATTCTCTTGGAGCACTTCAGTTAAGTGCACAGATGTGGCACAGGAGCTGACAGAAGGAATTACGCTATTCCTAAGGGTTAAATGGAGCTATTGCATGGATACTTCAGTTAGAACTCATGTGAGAGAGTTTGGTGGAGTTGATTGAGGAGTTAATGGAGTTGTGTTCAGTTTAACTAATCTAAACATAGTTGAACTAGTTGTATCTAATCTAACTGATTGATACACTAGTGAAGAGTGGTGTGAATTAATTATTAATTAATTCACTAATTATAAACTCATTAATCAACTAAAGAATACATCAGTTAACTTCAGTGCATGGACAGTTTCAGTGGAGACCAGTGCATAGATAGGTGAAAGAGCAGGTTAACTATCAGTTGTGACTATACTGTTGCATATTTGCAACAACCAGTGATTGGAGAAGCCCATGAGGATTGCGCAGTACAAGCCAGGTGGTTCAAGTTATTTAATGAGCCATCCTACAGCATTGATTACACAATAGAGGCTGGCTATCAGGTGGCAGAGATTGGAGCATGTGTTTTGCTAGATCTAGCTTGATTAGTGTGTAGCAATTGGAGGTTGTGCTGAGAGCTTGTGAGGAGATTTGTACAATGATTTTTACATGATCTCTATGACATATAATATACAGATAGTTGGGGTTTTTAGCTTTAAGCTTTCCCCTGAAATACTGTGTTCATATGTGTGAATTTTATGGTTTTAATGTGTGCATGCAATTGATTTTATTTCCGCATGTAATGATCAATGGTAGAAGAGATTTTGTATTGTGCATGAAGTTAAAATAGTGTGTGATTAGGAGAATCTCGGTGAATAATATATCAGTTATTCAAATTTTCTACAGTGCCATGTATGCGTCATTGATTGGGTATATTATCACAGGTATCAGCCCAGTTAGGAAGTATAATCAGCCAAGAAACTACAGGGAATAACAACCCTCGGAAATATAAGAAGCCAAGAAATTACAGGGAATAACAACCCTACTCCATTTAATCACATCAAGCGTTCATAATTAAGATCAAACTATCTCTCTACTTTGACATTGACAAACACCTAGTGGCATCCAATACGTTTGTGACTTGTTCATATAGCAGCAACAACTTCTTCTATAATGTAGGTGATTATCTAAGAGTGTCTCGACTCTCTACTACTAGCTATAAAAAATTGAGATGCGCAGGATTGCATAAATCCTTCTTACTTCTATCTAATGGCTATATAATTATTATTATTCCATTTTTTGTTCACAGCCAAGCCAGACACCAAATTGGTGTATGAGACCCCCCTCAGCAATTTGAGTGCTACAAAGGCATACATACTCTACCCCCTTTTGGATTTGAACCTGTGATCTCTTAGGAGGAAACACATGATCTTAACCATTACGCCCACTCAAGAGTGTGTCCTAATGCATGGAGTTTTGACATCATGGATAATTTAGAGAATTTTCCAGTTATCTTGATGGAAAAATTGTCATTACTCTGCACCTTCACCTTTGTCACAAGGCTAATCCTATGATAAGGACCCATCATATAACTTCACTCAAAAAGGCTCTACCTCAGAAAGCTCCTCTGGAATGAATCTACACCAAAAAATTATGTCTAAAAGGCTCAAAGAAGGGGACGTATATAACTTGGAACCTTGTCAACTCCCTCAACTAGTGGATAATTGTAAGGAAGATTCCACCACAACTTATGGTTGATACACATACTTTTTTGAGGTAGAATTTTAAATAAATGGAGAAAGGTAAGGTAGGCCCTTATACTATTGGTGCCAACGCAGCGTTTGCTTGAAGGGAGATTTTTGAACAGTGGGAAGAGAGTGCAAGACCCAATTCACATATTACTACATGTTATATCAAGTTCACCTAAGTCTGCAACACATATTAAATTAAACAGGAATAATTATCGGCCCAACTAACTAAAAATGCCAACACACAATAACACCAACATTAATACATATTTATACTTTAGTTAATATGGATACTCATATTGAATCATAGGGAAGACATAGTTCCCCACTAATATACCAAATTATCATTTACAGTATTGATGAGGCCTTGGGATTACATCATAATATATAGAAGTAATAGCACAAGTTATGTATGGGAAAGGGTGTGGGTACATTACCCTTATCAGAATTCCCTAGTAGTAGCCTTCTATCAAAGAGTGGTAACACTTAACTAGGATAGTGATCATGTCACCAAGGTAAAATAAATCAAAAGACATAACTTCCAAGCATCATGATTCATTATCTAATTCAACCCAAAATCCCTACTTTCATGTAAAATAAATTGGGAATAAACACTTTATATGAAGCAATGGAAAAATTTACCCCGTGTGCGTTGAGCTAAGAGGCATGTTTGGGCAGTTGTTTGGAGAATTCTAAATTTCATCATCTACACCACTGAATGTGATGAAAATCATCAAATAAAATCTCCTCTAGTTGTCCTTGGAAGTGAGGGGTAACAAAAGGAACTTGGGTTTTTCTTGTGAAGAAGAAAAACTGAGAGTGCACTGACTAGTTAAGTTTCCCTCGCAATGCAATAAATAAAAAATAAAATAAGAAACCAAAAAAAATGGAAAAATGAATGGATACTCATATTCAATCATAGGGAAGACATAGTTCCCCACTAAGATACCAAATTATCATTTACAGTATTGATGAGGCCTTAGGATTCCATCATAATAGCTATAAGTAATAGCACAAGTTCAGAACAAAATCAAGTTGAGAGATAATCATGGGTGGGTTGACTAACCAATTTCTTCCAACTCACTAGTCAAGTTTCACTAGTGGGCCAAAATGCATCTAGGGTCTAATTCAGCCCACAGAATTCCATCTTGTCATGGTTGAATACTATCTGTAACTCAACCATTTGGCAATGGTTCTATGTAGTGGCTCTTCTTTTTGGGAGCCATCATAATGCCTCTAACAATGAAATTATATCTGCAAATGAAAAATATACCCTTAATTCCCAACGAAAAATATAACAACCCTCTCACATTATTATACACTCTAGCTGTGAAATTATATCTGCAAATGAAAAATATACCCTTAATTCCTGACAAATAATATAACACCCCTCTAACATTATTACTATAATGTATATGCATCTCTCCCTTTTTTTTAACAATATATATATATATATATATATATCAAACCCTGTAGTTTGAGCTGACCACCAAAAGGCATTCGAGTAAGTCCATTCGGCAATAGAGGAATCTACTCCAAACCCCTTGGGACCTCCCATAATTCGACTCCTATATCAGGTATCCTAAATATTTATAAATCATGGAATCGAATGCTCTCTAGCAATCTCCCATATATTCGGTCTATTGTTTTGATAAAACTGCATCAACCTCAAGCATCCAATCCCCTTCTCATGGGATTACGAAGCATGGATATTTTTGGTGGACATGTAACATACAACCCAAAAGGAAGGACAATAGAAAATGGATAAAGGGAGCATGTTATGTATGGGAAAGGGTGTGGACACATTAACCTTATAATAATTCCCTAGTAGTACCCTTCTATCAAAGAGTGGCAACACTTAACTAGGAGATTGATGATGGCCACCAAGGTAAAAGAAAGAAAAAGGCATAACTTCCAAACATTACGATTCATTATCTAATTCAACCCACAATCCCTACTTTAATTTCAAATACATTGGTCATAAACACTTGACAAAAAGCAATGGAAAAA
This sequence comes from Pinus albicaulis, assembly GCA_034641835.2. Classification (NCBI taxonomy): domain Eukaryota; kingdom Viridiplantae; phylum Streptophyta; class Pinopsida; order Pinales; family Pinaceae; genus Pinus; species Pinus albicaulis. Next base: position 1,042,654,013 of record CM076575.1, read on the forward strand.
TGTGCCCTATGAGCTGAGAGGCATCTTTGGGCAGTTGCCTGGATATTTCTGAATGTCATCATCAGCACCACTCTCTATGATGTAGATCATCGAAGAAAATATCCTCTAGTTATCCTTGGAAGTGAGGGGGTAACAAAATGAACTTAGGTTTTTCTTGTGAAGAAGAAAATTTGAGAGTGGATAGGCTCGTTAAGTTTCCCTCGCAATGCAATAAAAAAAATAAAAATAAAAAAGAAACCAAAAAAAATGGAAAATGAATGGATAATCATATTCAATCACATGGAAGACATAGTTCCCCACTAAGATACGAGATTATCATTTACATTATTGATGATTCTTTAGGATTCCATCATAAGAGCTACAAGTAATATAACAAGTTATGTATGGGAAAGGGTGTGGGCACATTACCCTTATCAGAATTCCCCAGTACTACCCTTATATCGAAGAGTGGCAACACTTAACTAGGAGATTGATGATGGCCACCAAGGTAAAAATAAAGCAAAAGAACAAATTCCAAGCATCACGATTCATTATCTAATTCAACCCACAATTGCTACTTTCAAGTCAAATACATTAGGCATAAACACTTGATATGAAGCAATGGAAAATTGACCCCATGTGCATTGAGTTGAGAGGCATCTTTGGGCAGTTGTTTGGAGAATTCTAAATGTCATCATCAACACCACTGTCTGTGATGCAGATCCTCAAAGAAAATCTCCTCTAGTTGTCCTTGGAAGTGAGGGAGTAGCAAAAGGAACTTGGGTTTTTCTTGTGAAGAAGAAAATTTGAGAGTGCATTGGCTGGTTAAGTTTCTCTCACAATGAAATAAATAAAAAAGAAAATAAGAAACCAAAAAAATTGGAAAATGAATGGAAGTTTGTCAGACTTCATCAAAGGAGACCCAATTTAAATATGCATCTAACAAACAGATTCATAGATATTGATTTTTCCAAAATTCAAAAAACAATGAATACAAGAAATGATACTACTATACAGCTACCCATTCCAAAATTATTTTCTGGTGAATCTTACACAAACTCAACTATAATAATTTTGTTTCCTAGAAATTTAATAGCCAATTTTTTCCATCTTGAAGAGGAAAATTGTTCCCTACTCAGTTTTGAGTGTTGGGTGCACATGCAAGTATTCAAGTGTATTGCAAGTAGAAGAATCCAATTGTGGAAGGAAAGGCTTCTTCCATGAGAGAAGATCCCTTTGTGATCTTAACCTGACATGATAAGCTCTCTCTGGTGATAATCACAGCTTGAACCTCTTCTTATATGGTAATAGATACCAAGGCTAGTGTGACCACTAGCTTCTGTTTGTTGAAAACAAGGTTTATGGAGTCTAGCCTCTTGCAAACTAGATGCTTTTGATGTTGCTCTCATGTTTGGAGAGCGCAATGTGGCTCTTTGAATTTTCTGGAAGAAGGCTACTTTTTCCCCTACACTGCTGCATGAAAAGGGAAGAAATGCCATCCATCTAGGTTAGCATGGGAAAAAACCTTCCAACGAATATTTTGGGTGAGTATGAGATCGGTGTCTCCATGGGATCAGTATTGGGAATAGTGATTACAAGAGACAGAGTTTTCAGATTATGGAAGTTTAGCTCCAAGTTAATTGACCCAATTTTGGGAATGCCAGTAAGAAGTTGAATTTGGCCATTAGGAAGTTCATCAAATTCGTGCTCCATGTGCCATGATAGGGCTACCTTTCTCAGCCAGCTTCCAATCTTTCTTGTGCCAAAGATTTTGGATTGTAATTGTAGTATTTTCATGATTTATATTCATGGGCAGTTGTAGGGTAATTTGTTTGTGATTTATTGCCTTGTAGTATCTGAAATGTTTCCTCAATGCTATTATGATTGAATTTTTGTTTTGATTTGTATATTTCCCAACTTTAGCAGCTTTCAAATGGAGTCGTTAATACATTAATTAGTGCCATTAAATCTATCTATTTCTGTGGGACTGTCAGGTTGGCTAGATTCTAAAGACAATGTATTCAGAAAAAGGTGGAGAAATGGGTGTATATTTATTATTTGAGAATCATTACATAATCATAACCACTGAGAGCCAAAAAACTACAGGTAGAAGTACAGAGAATCCTTCTATAAAACAACATAAAACATGAAGTTATATATATTCTGGTAAAAAATTAAATAAAATGCAGTTAGAGACTAGCATTACACTTGGAATCTACCATTGATTTTCATACATAAAATATAATTCAGAGATTGACAGGAGTAGAAAAATGCACCTTGCGATCTTGTTCCTCGGCAAAATACTCTCTATTAACATCACTCCTTGGAATAGCCTCATTGGAGTTAATGGCCAAGGTTGTATCTCGAACTTGGACTAGAAATCCATATTCAAGATCAAGCAGACACACCTGACAAACTTTTTTGAGTTTAAATCATGTTTGGAAAAACTTTGTTTTCTTGTACCTTGCATCACAACCTGGTCTCCACCTGAAAACTGTAAATGGTCTGGTGCAAATTTTACACACTTTGTCAAAATTTGCTTTTGTCTGCACCCAAAAAAAAAAATTAATTTAAACTCCCTAGAAGACAAAGTGAACATAAAAGGATGGTTTTGCAAGGGGGGTTTTTTAATAACTAACCCGACATGCATGCCTTCTTCAATATCAGTAGGGGAGACTTTATCACCCAGTCCAACCACAAACTGCATTCCCAAGAGAAAGATCTTTAATAACACCAATTATAATTAGTTGACAAATACCTCTTGGTATAATAACCAAGTATAATTGACATAGGTATGGTCAACATAAAAGGTCAATAACAACTATATATCACCAACTGATGTTTAAACATTCCTTCAACAATGTTTCACATCACACAAACATGAGTTGGAAACATTGACTAATGAGCACCGCGTGATATCAATCAAAAATGATAAAGACATTGATGTACACTACATAGTGACTATAAGAGTATCCATATGGAGGACTAGAATGACTTATATGTATCGTACAACTCCTAAAAAAACTAAAACCCAATTGTAAGGTATTGATGCAAATAGGCAAAACATTAAAGGTGATGTGATTGATATTGCCATTTTTATTGATAGAGAGATCAAAGAAATTACCCTCCCCTCCCTTTTTAGTTTTGGGTATCTCCTTCATGGTTTATAAAACACAAAAGAGAATAAAAGTAAGATTTACAGTTTATTTTTTGTTTACATTAATGAACCCCCACAAAAAAAGGATACTCGATTTGAGTGTCTTCTTCTTTGTTTAATGATGTGAACGGAGAGGTAATGGTATGCTTGGTACAAGGTGTTTTTTTCATGAGTTTTTAATGAGCCTAAAAAATATAAAAGTATGCTTAGAAACCTTCACATATTAATGAGCATGAGAATAATAGAAAGTGATATTCCTTGAAGAAATAACTAATATAAAGGGTTGATGGTTATTTCAAACTAACAAAACCACTGTAACTAAATACAAGTAGATATGTTATTAGGATTTTGTATAGTTGTTACAGGCTTTTTCTTACACAGTCAGATACTTGGGTCCACCTTACACTTTGAGAAGCCTCTATGAGCCATAGTATTATTCCTAGACCTCCTTCGGTGGTGCCCACAACCCTACACCTTCTTCTCTCCAACATTAAATTCATTTATGCTCAGCCTTACCTGGTGTTTACACCATTGAAGCTCCTTCCTGTTGGACATGGCTATATCCATTTGAAGTCTTCACCTTTGTGTATACCCATACTCAATTACTCCCCTTCTTGACAACTCCAATGCCATGACAAAGATCCAAATCCTGTTGAGGGACCTCTTCTCAAGTAGAAGGGAGTGCTCAAGGCACACTTCAAGCTCATAAGGAAGCACGGAGATATCATTCCCAAACCCCTGCTCCTATACAACAAGAAATCAACTATGTTGATATTGAATTTCGTGTTCAACATGATGAGAAAGTTTTTGAGGAGGTCTTTGCCTCTATGGTTGAGTGGGTGATTGATTTAGGCCATACTTTAGGGCGCCAAAACTAATATCTATGTATAATCAAGCTATACTAGAACATGAAATCGCTCCCCAACAAGTATTTTCTTAGAGCATAATGAAGCTCGCAGGGAGATATTATTACAGATTGATGAACTACAAATGGAGCACAAGGATCCTAGTTTGCAACACTATGACATCTCAACCAAGTTGGCCCTTCAAATTTAATAGATGGGATGGAGAAAAAATCCGAGAACTAAATATCAATCTTGTCGAGGGTTGCATGGTAATAGAATGGGCTGCCCTTGTTCATGCCATGGAAAATGAAACTAAGAACTTGTTGTGAAAACTTGTGCCCAGATTGAGCATACAGTGTTTAAGTATTGGCATGAAGAATTAAGTCCTTAATGAGATCACAGCTTTGTCATTATGAATAAACCTTCAAACCACAGCACAAGACATTAAAGCCTATGAATCTAAGAATTGAAGACTACTACTCAAAAGTGATTATTCTACTATAAACTATTGCTTAGGAGAGCTTATTCATTTCTTATCCTTCTGTAGCATGTGCCAAAATAAGGCTGCTAGTTGAAATTGGTGAATTAATGCAGCCATCTCATGGATACAATGGTCCTTTCCTCTATGCTTAGTCATCATGCAAAACTATGAAACCTCGAAACCAAAATGTTTTTAGGATGGAATATTGTCATTGCTAGGCTACAATAGAACCTGGGTACTTGCAAATGAAAAATGTCATCAATTTTGATGCAACAGTGGACATGATCTGCCACGAGATATGTGTAGATGTCCTGAAGAGGATTGTTGTGAACTCTGTCAAACCACATACTACTCCCTTATCTTGAAAATCCCATTTTTCCATCACATGAGAGCACATAATATTGTCCAAATGATTGTTGTTAAAGGTCTGTATTGGATAGATGAAAACTTGTCACAAGGGAAGCATGATCTGCAATTATGTCTTTTAAGGAATATTGATTCCATAGTCTTCCATAACCATTATTAGGCCACCACAAGTGCTAGTAATGCAACCCATCTGGCAGTTTTTCACCTAAGGCTCTAAGTGATAGGCCTATAAATAGTTGGGGAATGCAGTCCACTGTCATAGCTACAGAGTTTCCCCTAAGAGATCACATCCACATTATTACAGGAAAACAGTTCTGAAGCAGTAATATGTAGTGTAGAGCACTCCTTGCTGGTTATTATGGAGTAGCAAGGCCACCAAACCAAATTTTTCCAACCCTAGGTAACTGACTCTACTAGTTCTTATGTTTCAGTAGGGGTAGTGTCTTCCTGGTGTTCTAGGATTTCTTCTACCCTTACTTGTTTTTTTGGAGTACCAGGGATTTGGGTCGTGGTAGGAATGTATCATGTCCTCTTCTTTCCTGGAACACAGGGGGGGTTATTTTGATGCTTTCTCATTCTCTTGGTGGTTGATTTGCTACTAATTATCTCAACGTCAATATCACTATACTTCTATGGTGTAATAGAATTTGTCTATTCTTAATATGAATTAGTAGGTACTTTGTAGCCAAAAGATTCATGACAATATATTCTTCCTCCTTCACAATTGCAATGGATGGAGTCACACAAAATTGGGCTCATTTAGTGAAGTTGCAACCATTGGAGTCGCAATGACTTCTTCCCAGGATTTTCTTGCTTATTTTAGAGCTTGTATGTAATGTTCCAAAATTTTGTGGAACATTAAAAACTTTGGTTTTTTCTTTAGGAGAAGAATAAATGGGTAGTAAAACCCATTGATAATAAAAAACTGAATAAGGAACCCTTGTAATGTGAAAAGGGGTCAATAAAGAACTAGATTTCACACCCCATGTGTGAAAAGAGACAAATTGCAGGTGGATAATTCTAGAAGAGGCCAAGTTGACTGCACAGATAGAGAAGATAAGATTCACCTAGTGGGCTAGCGCAGTTTGCATGAGGAGGAGATAATTCTAGAGAAGAAACCCTAAGGTGTGGGGTCCATGGAAAAGCACCTTTTACTTGCTTAAAAGGAGAATGAAGCAGCCATTCTCATTCATGATTTTGATTATCATTTTGCTTGTCTTCTCAGACAAGAGCATTCTCTGGATGTTTAGCTGAGATGCAGTGCTGCTAGCACTGGGTGTTCCTGGGCGGGAATCCCATATCTTCCATTTAGTAGCTCTTGGAAGATCTTGTTTTTCATTTTCCCCATATTCTGGCTAGAGACCAAAGCATTCCATTCAGCTCTAGCGCAGTCTCCATTGGTGGTTGAGTTGTGTTGCTGGGTGTTGCAGGGGAGGGTTTCTCAACATCACTTCCGGCATTGTATTTCATAGGAGGGAGTCTTCATTCCTTTGGGAGATTGGTGAGGGAGTTTCTAATCTTCAATCCATCATCTTTGGCATCAGGCCAATCATTTCCATCATCAGAAGAGCATCCCTCTTCCTTGACTGTGCAGTTCATAGAGAGCATTTGCAGTGAGGGTTGCAGCATTTTGGTGGGTGGTGAGATCTTCTATGAAAGGATCAACCTTTCATTTAGAAGATTGAACAAAGGATATTTTCCAGCAAAGGCATCATATTCAGCAAGCTCCTTTCATTTCCAGTTTCTATTGAGTTGCAGCAGTTGCCCAGCAACTCCGGCATTTTGGTAAAAATGCCATTTTGTCTAGTTTTCATCTAATCCTTTTCAAGGATTGTTGTATTGTATTTTCAGGGGTTGAAGCCTTGCTCCCCCTTTCTTATTTGAGCTTAAATTGTTGTATCATTCATGTATATGTATTTACTGCTACAATACCTCCATATACTGCACAGTATTAGTTGAGAATAAACTATGTAAGCAATGTTTTTCTCCATTTCTATGCACATGTGTCATTGAGGCTCTTTACTTGATTTGAGTAACAAATTTCTCAAGATTTTTTCTACATTTTCTACTGCATATGTATTTAAATGTTGATTTCATCTTCTTGTGACATATATCCTTAGAGATAATGTTGTCATTCCCTTGTTGAGAAAAGTATTGTTGCAGCCCTCTTCATTGGGCCCTTTCCTGAAGATAACAGGTGGAGGAGGCTTGTCTCAAGCTCCTAGAAGGATTTGTTTTGAGTCCACTCAGGATTTCAGCTCCAAACAGATATATCTTAAGGATCCCAGACCAAGGATCAAATCCTACTGCCTCCATTGCTGGAAAATACTAGGAAATTTCACATATCTGTAGACAGAGTCTGCAAAGGGACAGAAAGCCTCCGGATCTCACCCTTATTTAGAAGGTGACATATCCAGTAATTCCCCCGCAGTCCATCTCTGGCACAGACTTGTGATATTTCTGAAAAAGGAATATTACATTGTACCATGAGTAACCTGATAAGGCCATAGTGAGAGATGAAATATCTTGGTATGTTTTCTTTTTGTGCATGGGCTTCCTTATTTTGCAGGGACTTGAGTAGGAAGTACAACATATTGACATTGTGATAGTGTCTGAGACGGTGAAGGAAACAAATGTTCATATTCCTCTAAGCCAAATGAAGCACCTATACTATCAGTAACCTAGTGAATTGACTATGGCTCAAAGTTTTTACTGAAAATTAAATATTAGTTTTAGCATTCACTAGATACATAAAGGAACCTCTCAACTGTCTATAAATTCACTAGATAGCATGTTTATAATGTGGCAATGATATCAACGAAGAAATGGTAAGAGGTTACCATGGTTTAATGTAGACTCTCTGACCCAAAGCCTACATGATCTCCTTGAGGCTCAGTCTGCATCATGTCAATATGGGGTGTAGCTTGAAAAGTAGAAACCAAAGTTAATAGAAAATTTTGTGAAAAGAAATATAATAAACATTATAAATATGCTTAACAAAAAGTACCGATACCTGTGTCACGACTGGAACCTGAGAAGGAATAATCTCTTTAGGCAGCCCTTGATGTGTATCTCTAACCTGAAAAATTCCATAATGTTAATACTCATACCATATAAAATTATGTGACATAAATTCAATTTCAATTTGACGTACAAAAATATAGATAGATAGAAATGAATGTGGCACATGTACATGATCATGTCCATGATCTACAGAATGAGGACCAGGGGCAAGGCAATGTTCTTCTAAGAATGTTGTAAACTGCATAAGTTAAATAAATATATTGGTGTAAGTTTTTGGATCTACTAAATGTATATACACCAAAAATAGCTCATCTTATAAATGTGTATCTTAAAATAAATCAAAACATGCTTGTACATACCTCGCCCATGGTGTGAATTTTTCGTGTAATGGATTGCTCATAGAGGTATCTACATGAGGATGCATACTCCATAAGCTCATCTCACTCCATCTCCCTCAACACGTCATCTGGAATACTCACAAATGAACGAACTCCTGCATTAAATGAAAGTTGGTTTGTCCCTAAGCCGACTTCCACCCCTCCTAAATAAGTTGCAATATGTTCTTGTATCTTCTCCCTCATTTGTGACGCAACACTGGAGATAAGGGCTAACTCCTCTGGAAGTGTAACTACCCTAGGTGGTCGAGGTGCGAAATGAGGTGCTAGATGCCTAAACCCAACATCTCGCATAGCATCAGGTCGTTCATATGTACGACCTTTTCCAGCTCCATAGAATTTGGACCCAGTATCTGTATATTTAGGGTCCATGTGCTCTCGAAATTGAGCAAAGAACATCCTAACAAACTATTGCGGCACCTCATCATTATTTGGGAACTTCCCGTATGCATACAGGAACTTCTCATAAATATAAGGTGCAATATTGGGATCATTGAATCTTGCAATCTTCAAACGTTTTTTGCCTTTAGGCCGCAAGTCAAATAGTGACAAGGTCATTTCTTTAGTGACCCTACTTTTAACTTCATTGTAGGAGTGGATACCAATCACTAACGCTCTCCTCCTATGCATCATGTCAAAAAACACTTAGGTTTATGGTCCAACCCCACGATAAGTCTCTATCAAACTCTCCAAATTGTGCAAAACAATTTGGAGACAATTTCGACTAGGGGCAGAGAGATTGCAACTTTGCAATTCATTGCGCAATCTCATTGAATGCTCCCTCATCCCATCAACAGTAAGTAAGGAGATGGTATCTTCCCAAGGCATCTGCTCAAGAATATCACCGGGATGGGTGTAAAGGGGATCATAGCTCAGATTTCGAGCAAACTCATGAACCCTACGACCTCTACCCCTAGGAAGGTGAACACCACCACCTGTAACATGTTAAATTATTGCACATATTAAAACTTAAATAATTTATAAGCAAAATTTGTATTTAAAAAACTTGTCAGGTCATTTGAAAATACTTGGTGGAAAAACTATCTCTTCCTCTTTGCTCATACTAGGATGGTTCCCTTCCGAGGAATGAACGTCTCTAACACCCACTGTACAAAACATTAAATTTTTTTATAACACAAGTACATGAGACACACAATAAGTTTCACATTAAACATACATCAAACAATAAATTTTCCTTTAGATTTTACCTGAAGGATAAGTATCCAAGTGTGGGATGGATGCCACAGGCTGAGACATTGTTCTCCTTTGCCCCTCACCAGCAATAGGTCCAACCCCAACTCCTACATTTGCACCTATGGAGCATAATTTTTTCACATTAAACACATGTCATTTGAAAAAAAATTCACATGTTCAACATTGAATATAACATAAAATTGAACATTTTAACTAGCAGTTGATCTAATGTGTACCTATACCGTGTATAAGATGATCCTCAGAATGGGCTCTATGAAATTGGGAGTGAATGCGAACAGGTCTATGGAGCTCCTCTTGTTCGATTTGCTGTATGGGCGCACAATTCATATGAGTGCATCCACCTGTGAAGGACAAAAAAAAATCACATTAATCAAATTTTCACAACGAACAATAAATATAATCTACTTGAAAACATGACATAACTAAACAACCAATGTACTTGATAATCCTCCTCTCATGGAGGGGTCTCTGTAGGGCTTGCCTGATGCCATTGTTGCTATAGTATCAAATCAAATTTCTGCCCCTCGTAAACAAATTAGAAAACAAATTATCAATCGACAGTCATGTCATCAGCTAAAATGTCAACCAAGATAGAGTTGGTGGATTTATCTGAGATGGTAAAACAGCTAAAAGGGATGCAGATTCACCTGAAATAGAAGTAACTGAAGGCGTAGACTGAAGGTATAGACTGCAGATTGATGAATCTAGTTTGAGAAGAATACAGTGCGCATACTTACAAGATTGCAATGCAGATATCGCAAGAGTTGTGATGAATTTTGAAGTCTAATGAAAGGAAGGTAAATCTGTGATTTACCTTCCTATAATAAAATTGTTACTTCTTCTTAAATCATTTGTGTCTTGTACACTTTGGTAATTGACTTGATGAAGGATTAATTAAGAAGAATACATAAGCAAACAAGCTCACAAGTAATTATGAAGAAGACAATTTATAACCCCTCTAGGTTCTCAACATGGTTTCAGAGCTATGGAAAAAGATGATCACCTTATGGTTTCAGAGGAGTGGGATTCCCTGGGCATTTTCTAATCATTATAAGTTTTGTATTTTTTTTTTGGAATTGGGTGAAAAAATTTGGGTCAGATCTTGTTCTTTATTTTCTGAAATAGTTTTTTGACTATATATATAGATTTCACTACTCAAACTTGTGATTCAAACAAATCCCTACCTGATTCTAAAAAAATATGCCTGAAAACCTTCTAAAAATTTCTTGGGATGCCTTAAGTACCTTGGCTTGGGAGTCAGCTTCATTCAATGATCCAATTTTGCACCAGTGCTATATTATGGTAAGATTTTTTTAATTTGGCTTGATAACTATTGAATGAAATTTATGTATAACATATATTTGACAAAAGGTAAATCTTAAATGTTTTCAAGTTTTCGTTTGTTTATTAGAATGGGTGGAATTTTTTTTTTTTTGGGTAAAATTGAGGTGGTCTTCCACTTGATTTACCACTCCTCTTGCAATGGGAATGTACGAGGATGTGCCATTGGATTTCTTTGCAAAACGTGTATCATTTATCCTTCTCATTCCGAGTGTATTCATACAATAAAACTAAAGTAAAGGTGGGTGCGAAATATAAAAACTTACCAATTTTTATGCATGCCTTGCTCACCAAGATGAATTTCTAGAACAAGAAGTGCCCAAAACAAATTTATCTCCTCTCATCAACAAATTTAGTTACCAATCAATGAATGAATGAAAATCGCATTCCTTCTATAGGCATTTCCATTTGGGATTATTTCCCTTAGTGCTCGAATGACCTATCACATCACTTGTTGGATGATGTGAATCCTGGAATCCAAACTAGTAGTGGAGGATCCTTTCATTTGTCAAATCAAGCTTCTACCTCCCCAAATGCTCTTCCTTCATCTTGACATGGCATTTTTCCTATAGGTACCAACTCCCTAAATGATCCTCTATCATCCCAACATGATGTCAATTTTGAAGCCACCACAATCTCCTTGGATTGCATCCTTTATGACTCCCTCCCATCTCAAAAACACTCTATCCTCCCAAAAAATGTTATTCCCCCTCCATTTTTGGCGACATAATCTAAAAACCTTCTAAAAATATGCTTGAAAACCTTCTAAAAATTCCTTGGGATGCTTTAGGTACCTTGGCTTGGGAGTTAGCTTCATTCAATGATCCAATTTTGCACCAGTGGTAAATTATGGTAAGATTTTTTTTAATTTGGCTTGATAACTATTGAATGAAATTTATGTATAGCATATATTTGACAAAAGGTAAATCTTAAATGTTTTCAATTTTTCGTTTGTTTATTAGAATGGGAAGCAATTTTTTTTTTTGGGTAAAATTGAGGTGGTCTTCCACTTGATTTACCTCTCCTCTTGCAATGGGAATGTACGAGGATGTGCCATTTGATTTCTTTACAAAAAATGTATCATTTATCCTTCTCATTCCGAGTGTATTCATACAATAAAACTAAAGTAAAGGTGGGTGCGAAATATAAAAACTTACTAATTTTTATGCATGCCTTGCTCACCAAGATGAATTTCTAGAACAAGAAGTTCCCAAAACAAATTTATCTCCTCTCATCAAAAAATTTATTGACCAAACAATGAATGAATTAAAATCACATTCCTTCTACAGGCATTTCCATTTGGGATTATTTCCCTTAGTGCTCGGATGACCTATCGCATCACTTGTTGGATGATGTGAATCTTGGTATCCAAACTAGTAGTGGAGGATCCTTTCATTTGTCAAATCAAGATTCTACATCCCCAAATGCTCTTCCTTCATCTTGACATGACATTTGTCCTATAGGTACCAACTCCCTAAATGATCCTCTATCATCCCAACATGATGTCAGTTTTGAAGCCACCACAATCTCCTTGGATTGCATCCTTTATGACTCCCTCCCATCTCACAAACACTCTATCCTCCCAAAAAATGTTATTCCCCCTCCAATGTTGGTGACATAATCTAAAACCTTCTGAAAATATGCCTGAAAAACTTCTAAAAATTCCTTGGGATGCCTTAGGTACCTTGGCTTGGGAGTCAGCTTCATTCAATGATCCAATTTTGCAACAGTGCTATATTATGGTAAGATGTTTTTAATTTGGCTTGATAACTATTGAATGAAATTTATGTATAACATATATTTGACAAAAGGTGAATCTTAAATGTTTTCAATTTTTGGTTTTTTTATTAGAATGGGTGGCAATTTTTTTTTTTTTTGGGGTAAAATTGAGGTGGTCTTCCACTTGATTTACCACTCCTCTTGCAATGATAATGTAAGAGGATGTGCCATTTGATTTCTTTACAAAATGTGTATCATTTATCCTCATCATTCTGAGTGTATTCATACAATAAAACTAAAGTAAAGGTGGGTGTGAAATATAAAAACTTACTAATTTTTATGCATGCCTTGCTCACCAAGATGAATTTCTAGAACAAGAAGTGCCCAAAACAAATTTATCTCCTCTCATCAAAAAATTTAGTGACCAATAAATGAATGAATGAAAATCACATTCCTTCTACAAGCATTTCCATTTGGGATTATTTCCCTTAGTGCTCGGATGACCTATCACATCACTTGTTGGATGATGTGAATCATGGCATCCAAACTAGTAGTGGAGGATCCTTTCATTTGTCAAATCTAGCTTCTACCTCTCCAAATGATCTTCCTTCATCTTGACATGAAATTTTTCCTATAGGTACCAACTCCCTAAATGATCCTCTATCATCCCAACATGATGTCAGTTTTGAAGCCACCACAATCTCCTTGGATTTCATCCTTTATGACTCCCTCCCATCTCACAATCTCCTTGGATTGCTTCAACGTCAAGAACGTTGCAATCAAGAATTTGAAACGTGGGTATGTTGCATCTGACTCCAAGAACGACCCAGCAAAGGAAGCAGCTAACTTTACCTCTCAAGTAATCATAATGAACCACCCTGGGCAGATTTCAAATGGCTATGCACCTGTACTAGACTGCCACACCTCCCACATTGTTGTCAAATTTGTTGAAATTATGATGAAGGTCGATAGACCTTCTAGTAAACAAATTGAGAAAGAGCCTAAATTTCTGAAGAATGGAGATGTTGGTTTTGTTAAGATGATTCCCTCCAAGCCCATGGTTGTGGAGACATTCTCTGAGTTTCCCCCTTTGGGTCGTTTTGCTGTGAGAGACGTACGTGAAACGGTTGCTGTAGGGATCATCAAGGTTGTTGAGAAAAAGGACCCTACTAGTGCCAAGATTACCAAGGCTACAGCCAAGAAGGGTAAATGAAGTTTGTTGCTACCAAGTACTTTTGTGCAGAGGAAGGGAGATGGGATTGTATACCATACTACTACATGGTGTAGAAGCTTGTCTCATTTTGATGCATGAGATTTGGTAGTTAGGGGTTTAGTGGCTTGGCGCATGAAAACATGGGTTCTTGACCGGCGATGGCAGCATATTCGTAATGTTATTTTTTGTTCCTAGAATTTTACTAATTTGGGCAGGTTTAGTACAACTTGGTGGGTGAGGGTTTAGTACTGCATCGGATTTTCCAAGACCATTGCAACCGAAATTTAATTGTGGATTTTTATGTTTGTGTATTGTGGAAATTTGGTACTGCATCAGATTTTCAAAGACCATTGCAACCATAATTTAATTGTGGATTCTTATGTTTGTGCATTGTGGAAGACTTTTTTTGTGAGCAACAGAACCAAAGAGTTGAAGACGCTTACCTGGTTGGCTATATGATAACGTGGCTTGGCGGCAATAGCTCTAGTGTCCAAACGGTTTTAGTCGACAGGGAAAACGACAGCCGAACAAGGAAAACAATAGTGCAGAATGTCGGGCAGGTTAAGAAATTTTGGGTTTTATTATAAGAATAAAACTCTCGGATGAGAGTTTTCCCGAGAGTTTATTTCAACACAACTCTCAAACGAGAAAATACATAACTTTCATCCGAGAGAATTTTAACCCCGGTTAAGCCCAATCAAACTCTCGCCTGAAATATTAAAAATCTCTCGGACGAGATTTTTAAAAACTCTCGGCCGAGAAATAGAGTTGACTATTTTCTCGGACGAGAAATTACAAATTTCACCAAAATTCTAGCCCTCCGCCAAATAGTGTTTCCCAACTTCGGGATTTCACCCGCCCCTTTCAGATGGATTAGGGGAAATATTTTCAAGCTAGGCCCTGATCAAATCCTCAGGAGATTTGTGAGGGAAGAAGAATTTTTTGATATCCTCTCTGCATGTCATGATGACCCATGTGGAGGCCACTTTGCTGCAAAGAGAACTGCTTACAAATTTTTGCAGGCAGGATACTATTGGCCTACCCTTCACCAAGATTCCAAAAGATACACCAGCATGTGTGACCAGTGCCAAAGGATGGAGAAACCCACACAAAGGGATGAGATGCCTTTGCACCCTCAGGTGGCTCTTTATCCATTTGACAAGTGGGGCATGGACTTTGTTGGACCTATCAATCCACCATCCGGACAAAAGAAGTATATCATAGTTTGCACTAATTACCTGACAAAGTGGGCTAAAACAAAAGTAGTAAAGGTAGAAACCAAGGAGAAAGTAGAAGAATTTCTAAGGGAGAATGTGGTTTATAATTTTTTTTACCCCAGAGAAATAGTCATTGATCAGGGATCAAAATTCATGTCTCACCTCATTGAAAATATTTTGAGGAAGCACAAGATTAAGCATAGAAATTCTACTGCCTATCACCCTCAAGTGAATAGCCAAGTAGAAGTAACTAACAGATCTTTAGAGAGCGTCCTCACCAAGGTTGTGAGCAGCAACAGAAAATATTGGGCAGACATATTGGTAGAAGCTACTTGGGCCTACAACACTACTTGGAAGACAACAACATGATTCACTCAATATGAACTAGTCTATGGTAAGAAAGCTCTACTTTCAGTTGAGTTTGAATTCAATACTTTAAGAATGGAAGCTAAATTAAATCTAGATCTATCAAATGCCCAAAAAGAGAGGTTGTTGCAACTAAATGGATTGGATGATTTCAGAATGAAATCACTTCTTCACACAGAGGTAGTTCAGCTGCAAAGGAAGGTATGGCATGACAAGAACATTAAGGAGAGGGCCTTCCAAGAAGGATATTGGGTGTTGTTGTATGGTTCAAGGTTTAAAAACTTTAAGGGAATATTGATGACAAGATGGTTGGGACCATAAACAGTGGAAAAATGTTTTGACAATGGCGCGGCTCAAATCAAGACCATAGATGATGTTGTGAAACCAGCTCCAAAAATAGAAAAAAAGAGATATCAACGCCTTAGAAATAAGCCACTTCGAGGGGGAAACCTCCAATACATTACATGAATGAACAATTCTTGGATGATACAAATTACAAAACCTCCTTTCTATATATAGGAGTCCATGGGGCCACAATGTAATCTTAGTGGGGCCACGATGTAATCCTAGCCGACCTAACAATAATAATTTAAGGGCACAATAATAACAATATGGGGGTTACATGGGTACAATAATAACAATAAGGGGGTTACACTAACAACAACAAGGGACTATACTAGTAATATAGGGACCTAACATGCCCCTCTCCTTCAAAAAAGTGTTGTCCTCAATGCTTGAGTACCTCTGGGTGCTTCTGTATAAAATTCTCATCCTCCCATGTAGAATCTTCAGTGGGTAAGTTATTCCACTTGATGAGATACTCTGAAATTGATCGATTCCGTAGTTGTCGGGTTCTTGTTTCCATGCCCGCTTCAGGTTCCAATATGATTTTTCCTTCCTCATCAAGTTCTGGCAATATTGTTTGAACTGGAAGATTTTCACCTATAACCTTCTTTAAGCATGAAACATGGAAAACTGGATGTACTCGCGAAGAAGCAGGAAGCTCCGATTTGTATGCCATAGTACCAATCTTTTGCAACACCTTGTAAGGACCATAGTACTTTGGCGATAATTTATTATCCTTCTTAGCTTGCTTGAGGGACATTTGTTTATATGGTTGTAGCCGTAAAAATACCCGATCTCCTACATCAAAACTTCTCTCGCTGCGATGTTGATCTGCCTGTTGTTTCATTCGATTTTGTGCCAAATTCAGGTTATCCTTTAAGAGTTGGAGAACTTCTTGCTGATGCTCGATGTGATCTTCCATTGCTTGAACCTTTGAATTTTCCCTTAAAGATGATGTGATGGATGGTGGATGATATCCATAAAGTTCCATAAATGGGGTCATTTTTGCTGCAGTATGGAAGGAAGTGTTATACCACCATTCGGCAAGAGGTAACCACTTGACCCATTGTGTTTGTTTATCAGATACAAAACAACGAAGATATCCTTCCAAACATTTATTTACTATCTCAGTTTGACCATTAGATTGAGGATGATAAGATGAGCTATGAGCTAATTGAGTATCCAAACAAGAAAATAACTCCGTCCAAAAATTTCCAGTAAAAATGGGATCTCTGTCGCTCACAATAACCCTTGGGTTTCCATGTAGCTTTTGAATTATGTCCATAAATGTAGTAGCAACTGTACTTGCTTTAAATGGATGAGATAATGCACAAAGGTGTGCATACTTGGTAAGTCTATCAATTACCACCATGATGACACTCTTTCCTTTGGACTTAGGTAAACCTGTGATAAAATCCATTGAAATCTCCTCCCAACGTTGACCTGGAATGGATAAAGGTTGTAGAAGTCTTGGGGTCTTCATTGTCTCAACTTTATTCTGCTGGCAAACCAAACATTCCGCCACAAACTTTTGAATATCAAATTTAAGGCCATCCCAAAAAAATTCTTTCTTCACCCTGTGGTAAGTTTTTAAAAATCCTAAGTGTCCTCCTAAATGAGAAGTGTGCAATTCCAAAAGAATATTTTGTTTTAGTTGGGAATTCTTACAAAGATATAAGTGATCTTTTTACCATAGGGAATTATTTTTCCAACTAAATGTATCAGATGTACTAGGATCTTGCTGCAAATTTTGAATGAGTGTCCATACTTCTTTGTCCTTCTTCCATTCATCTCTTGCTTCGGTTATCCAATCATGTTGGATAATAGAAATGGCACAAAGCAATGCTTCCACCTCTTCATTTTTTCTTGAGAGTGCATCTGCAACAACATTAAGCTTCCCTTTTTTGTAGATTATTTCAAAGTCATAACCCAACATCTTTGTGACCCATTTTTGCTGCTCTTCTGAAGATAGTCTTTGTTCCAAGAAGTGTTTAAGACTATCATGATCAGTTTTTACCTTGAAGTGTCTTCCCATTAGGTAAGTTCGCCATTTCTTTAGTGCATGCAGTATTGCTAACATTTCCTTCTCATAAATAGGTTTCTGTAAATACCTTCCTTTGATTGGACGACTTTCAAAAGCAATGGGTCTTCCTTCCTGCATTAAAACGACACCAATTCCATTTCCTGAGGCATCACATTCCACAATAAAGGTTTTTGTGAAGTCTGGCGTAGCTAAGACCGGTGCTAGGCACATTGCCTCTTTAAGATGTTCAAAGGCCTTAGTTGCTTCAGGAGTCCATGAAAATGCATCTTTCTTCTATAATGTTGTTAGAGGTGCTGCTATTCTCCCATAATTCTTAACAAACTTGCGATAATACCCTGTTAACCCGAGAAATCCTCGCAACTGCTTTATGGTTGTGGGAACTTTCCATTCCTTAATGGCTTTAATTTTGTTAGGGTCTACTTTAACACCCTCGTGAGATACAATATGACCCAGATATTCCACCTCTTGTACTCCAAAGAAACATTTGGATGTTTTTGCATATAATTGTTTCTCTTGCAATAGTTTGAGCACCCTGTCAACATGTTCAACATGATCCTTCCAAGACCTTATGTAGATTAGTATATCATCAAAAAATTATAGCACAAATTTTCTAAGGAAGGGTTTGAAAATGGAATTCATCAACCCTTGAAATGTAGAAGGTGCATTGGTAAGGCCAAAAGGCATGACCAAAAATTCATAATGACCCTCATGAGTTCGAAATGCTGTTTTTGGAATATCTTGAGTCTTCATTCTAATTTGATGATATCCTGAACGAAGATCCAACTTGGTAAAATAAATTGCTCCATGTAATTCATCCAATAATTCATCAATCACAGGAATGGGAAATTTATCTTTAATGGTGAGCTTATTGAGCTCCCTATAATCTGGACACATGCGCCATGATCCATTCTTCTTGTGTACCAATACTACAGGAGCAGAGAAAGAACTTTGACTAGGTTGAATTATACCCGCCTTTAACATTTTTGCAATCATACATTCAATTTCGCTCTTTTGGACATAAGGATATCAATAAGGCCTGATGTTTGGAGGAACACTTCCTGGAATCAAATGAATAGCATGATCATGATCACGAATAGGTGGGAGTCCTTTGGGAGTTTCAAACACCTTGGAATGATTGTCCAAGACTTGTTGGAGATCTGTAGAAATAGACGATTTTGATGTTGGAACTTATAGTGAACATAATTGTGCAATTACGCCTCGTTGTTCTTTCTTTAGAAGATTTTTCATGACATTAGAGCTTATTATCTTTTTCGGCTTCCCTGCAATATCTCGTAATTCGACTTCCTTTCCTTCTGAAAAAAAATTCAATAAAATTTATTGAAAATTAAAAGCTACCGTCCCCAAATATTGTAACCATTGTACTCATAGTACAACATCATCACCTCCCCTAGGAATTGAAATCATTGGACTATTCAATACATATAACCCCATGGTTAGCTTGATATTATGGCATTTTCCAGAGCAATTTATAGTTCCTCCATTTGCAACCATCACTTGACATTCTGGTGCTAGGTATAGGAAACAATTCAATGCCTTGGTTACCTTACAATGAACAAAATTATGGGTGCTATCTGAATCAATCAACACTATTACCTTTTTCTTCTTAATATTTCCTTCTATCTTGAGATTTTGAGGAGTGTTAATTCCTGCCAATGCATTACACGATATGGTCGGACTCATTTCTTCCTCTTCTAGGGCTGGTTCCTGGTGTATATCATCTTCTTGTTCATTTTCTTCTTCCTCTTCACAATCTATGTAAAATAATTTCTTCTCAGCACACTTATGACCTTTAGTGTATTTTCTATCACAAATGTAGTAAATCCCTTTTGCTATTTTTTCTTACAATTGTTGTGGTGTCAACCTTGTAGTTTGTGGAAATCTAGGTGTAGCAATACTTCCTTCTTTATAGAAGTAAGTGGTAGGCTTCCTTGTCGCCATAATTTTATATTCAATTTTTCTTGCCAACCTGAATGCCTTCTCCAATGAATCAGGTTCCAAAACGTGAACTTCATGTTGGATTTTATCCTTTAAAGTACCTATGAAGAGATCAATCTTGTGTTCCTCTGGAATATCAGTTACCCTTATATTCAATTTTTGGAAGTCCTCAATGTGCTACCCCACTAAACCCTTTTGTTTGAGATTTATCAATTGGCTAAAGAAGGTGTTGCTCTTTGTGTCCTCATAATGTGCTATCATTTCCTCCATAAAAATTGACCAAGTGACAATTTTTTTATGGGAGCAAAGCCATCGATACCATACAAATGTATTTTGTTCTACATGTAAATTTGCAATGCGTACCTTTTGTGTGTTTTTCACATTATGGAGATCAAAATATTGCTCCATCTGTAGTATCCATGTTACAGGATCCTTTCCATCAAACTTCCTCATATCCATTTTTGGAATATGGTGGTTCTTCCTTCCAACATTAGAGTTTATGAAATCATGATTAACATTTATTTTTTTCTCATCATGAGTTTCCTCTACTATCTTTTCACCATTGGGAAACATTTCTTGTATCAACTTTGTCAAACCTTCCATGTCTTCTTTTAAATCATTCTTCGTGTTTTCCATGTTGTCTTTCATGTCATCCATCTTAGCTTCCATGTACCGGCTTCCATGTCATCCATCTCGTTGCCTCCCTTTCTTCAAACCATCCATCTTCGCTTCCATGCCTTTCTTCAAAACTTCCATTTCATTTTTTGTTGCTCTTTGTGAGAGCGAAATTTGGTGCACTTGCTCTTGTAATTTTGATAGAATCTCATGTTGCAATTATTCATCTTCATGAGTCATAGTAGAGCCTTTCAGGGAAAATTTTAAGAACCCCCCTAAATTTATATATATAATAAATGGGCAAATCCCCATGATACATAGGAAAAATGGAAGGCGATTTTATTAATAATATAATATGTATATATAATTTTTTGGAAAATTTCTCATGAGATTATATTATCTTGTAAAATCATGGCGAATCACCAGTACAAATGGTGAATCACTACTACAAAATGGTGAATCGTTGTCTAGTGGACTTCGGGGTGTTGGTTCCAATGAAGATATGGTAGTTGAACCAAGAGGAGAAGGAAGAGAACCACCAAGACCAAGCATGGCACATGGTGACTCATGAGGGAAATAGTTCTCATGCAGTTTGGAAAACACGTTCTTCTAGTTCTGCTAAGCGTAGTGTTGTTTCTCATGCTACTACTAGCACTGATATTGAGGTTGGAGAGGAGTTTGAGGAGAAATGAACAACAACGGGAATAAAAGAAAACATGTTATTAAAAAAGTGTTGATAAACATTGGATCCGATCTAGGTGCCATGGTACCATAACAATATCGCAAAATACTTCAGATGTTCAACTATGGAAACATAATTTACATTACAACACCATCACGACTCTTACACAACCATATTTATGGAAATGATTTGATGTTGGGAATCTCTTAAAGGAAGACCTAGCATGGTAACTATAATAAGGTGAACTGCTTCTCACTTCTACAAAATATTATTCCTTCTCGTGCCTTCAAAATCTGGATATTAAAAGGAATATGTGCCAGTTGTGGCCACCCTGCTGAATCTGTTAAAATTATAACCATCAACATGAAGAGAACCATTAGAAAAACTCGATTCGGAATTCCCCATGTCATGCCCATTCCATGCCATGAATCTGTTCGTAGAAAAATCCCACAAGTAGTAGCAGTGGCACCCTGTATTTACCTGATAGCTCCATTGATTGGAGAGGAGGTCCACTCTATAACTTGCCAATGCTCTCCTAGTATTGTTGTACAAATGATGCCTTGTTTTAAATTTGTACAAGGATAGATACATTTTCAGTATATGCATCTTTTCAAATCTGGTAGTTATAACTTATAAGTCCAAATAAAATATAACCCAAAGAACCATCTTGTTCTATAGGCATGACAAATCTGGCCAGATATCAATTACTGGCAAGTTGTTCGTGGATATGATGAAGTCAATTATGACTGAAACAGTTTTCACCCTGGATGAACCTTGACCTAATCTTACTTTCAATCATGAAATGTGACCAGAATGGACAAGATAAAGGGATGAATTGGCTCTGGATTATAAAAAAATATAAGCATTGAACTGTGTATTAAACTCAATCCCAGTTCAGTGCCACACACAATTCACAACAGTAATAAACACCTGCACAACAAGGAAACCTATTTTGGTTAAGTTGTGTGTGAATTAAGTAATCAGTGGGTTGTAAATTTATTTTTTGATTGCCTCAAAGAGAAAATAACTGGTGGTAAGAGAACATAACTAATTATTAGATAGATGGCCAAAAATAAAGTGCATAAGGGTTAAAGTTAAGTGTTTTCTCGTAGGAAGTCTGTGTAGACTTTAACAATAATACACCAATTGAATCCAATTTAATATTTGACTTGCATTAAAGATGAAGCATGTAATAAAACATGCCATATAGACACAATCTTCAGTGAAAAAATGAAAATTACTCAACGTTATTCTACTTCATACAATTCTTGGAGGTATCTTCACACTCTGGTAGGCTGTTTGTATATCCTCCTTTGATAGCTACTACTTTTTGTGGTTACAATTCTTCATCTGCAGATGCCTAATTAAAGGTTAAAATACACTACAATTCTCAATACAATAACCAGACAACAAAGCCTCATGACTGCCTTTAAATGATAGAAGAGATTCATCGAAGTTACTGTCAATCATTCATCCATGATGTACCGCATTGTTCTACATCTATTCCTTTGTCATCATCTCTTTGATAGAACAATCTCAAAACAGGCTACCCTGCATATGATGTTTCACATTTTTGCTACAAAAATTTCCTATTATATACACTAAAGGGAATGTTAAACTCAACTTGATTCTTGTTTTGAAGGCTATGCTACAGAACAACAACTCATATTCGTGCTGCTATCGAGAGAGTGAGATTCTAGCTGTGTTATGACTTGTTACCAAATCTGGCTGGTGGATCTCCTAATTTCTTTGCTGAATACCCAACAGGTTTATTATTTGTCTGCAACTTTGTTCTTGGTGATTTGGGGGATAACAACTACTTCTTTGCAAGGGATTGGTGAAATTTTTCCACAGGGATAGATGTATCTCCTGTTTGGAACAAACTGATAAAGCCAATATAAGATAGAGATCTAGTACTTCTCGGTGAATCAAATTCTCCTGCAGTTCAAGAAGGTAAAGAGCATCACTGAACAGTGCTTTTAATATCGGCTATAAATTAAGGTAAAGGTCACAAGTCTATGCCACATTTCTCGTCATTAAATGGACATGTGCTAGTGCATAAAGGGGAAGCATATCTAAAAGCATTGGGATTCCCCTTGAGATGGGGAGACAAAGTGGTAGTTGCTTCCTTTCTAATTCGTTCATCTGTGCTGCAGGA
>CM076575.1:1042677230-1042714730 GCA_034641835.2 Pinus albicaulis
GCAGCATTTCCAAAACTTCCCTGGTGCCGGGTAAAAACCCACAGTCCCTGTTTACTCAAAATTTCAATCTCAATCCATGCATAAAATGCATCCAACATTCATTGCTCAACCAATCCCCAATCCGAGCAATCTCACAACTTTATTTTATTCTGAGCTGGCAAATTAAATACCTAATCCGGAGTGTTAATATCTCAAATCTCTGAGATTTGAGATATTAATTTAATACTTTTATGGTTATAAGCTCCATATCCACTTACATTTGAACCCCGCTTTATTCATTCAATTAGAGTGGCCAACATACTCTCCTTTATATATATTCGAATTTCAATTTGAGCCTTGGCCTTCGCCCTTACCTTATGATGAACTTATCACAGGCCCATTGTATACGATGGACCCACATACCTTTACATACATATAAGGTAGTGCTCCCCTTCACTTCACTTTCCCGCATGCTATATATATATCAACATTCACATATATTCCTCAACTCAAAGGTTCGAACGTACATTAACCAGGCTTGGCAAAACCCCGACACTAATATAAATCGACAACTATTATTAAGACCCAAATATCCAAAGTTCATAAGCGGAACTTCTTCTCTCAATGGTTTAAACCCATAAAATGGAATTCTCACACTACTATTTAATATTTCAGTAATATAACTTTCGGCCCCATTTATATGCAAATCCACCCGATAGCAAATATTAAGGTCCTCGGACCCCACAACTGGTTGTACGTACTTTGATTCAACGTCGAGTAGATCTGATGGCCTATAACTTGTCACGTTCCGATTGATCAATCCAACGGTGGTCACTCTACGAACTTGTGCGAGACTTAAATTCAAAATTTGCGCGATGGACTGGGGCCCAGTCCTTAACCTCCTGCTCACATCCAACGGCTGGAACACCGTCGCGCCAACACCAATGATCCAATGATCCTGAGCGAGGATCGCGTTTTTTTTCCCGCTGATCTTTAACGCTCAAAAGCTATGCGATATGAATGGTATTCTAATACCACTCTTCGCCATGTGTCACCTGGTGACTTAGATCACGTTTGAATTTCAGTTATTGTTTACCACTTCTAAAAAGTGTGAATACCGCTGATTCCAACTCCGAGTTTCAAGGTTCCGCTCCCTCTACATTCGGGGTTCCACCTGTTCTTCAACGCATATTATAAGGGATTCCGCCTCCACTTTCTTCATTTTTCACTCACGCAGTTCCATTCTAACTCCAACCAATAAGCTTATGGGTATTCAAATCGACCCTCATTCTTAGCGATTTCTCGAAGCATGGACTTCGAATCTCACCACATATGATAATGTATATGCCAAGACCCTACAACCCAATTGTCAAAGGTTGTTATCTAACAATAAATAAATAGACTTTGATTCAGATATTCAAAGCGTTACCCTCAACTAATTTCCACAGAACCGTTGTTCCTTTATTTTAGTTCAGCAGTTAGTATAATGCTTTACACAGTTCAAAGACCGACCATTCGACATTTAAACACCACGGTCCCATAACCATATGGCTCAGAAATAAAACATGAATTCTGAGTCAAATACTCTCTATAAACCCATACAGCAATTACATCACAGAATACACAGGTAGGCTCTTACCCATATTACAGAGTCCTCCTCATTCATGGGTTCCAAAATTTCAAGGCACATTCACACAGAAATTAACTCAACAAATACACATCAATATTGAACCAATTCTTTATTTATACAGTGAAACACTTACAACTTCTAGTTCTTGGCCAGATCTTCTGATTCAATGGCCTTCTACTCTACTCTGTCTCCTCGACAGTTCTATGCAGCTCTTATGCAGGTCTCTGCGGGACTCTAAGCAGATCTATGCCACAGAGACTTATTTAAACAATTAACAGTAATGGTTTCATCTTCCCTCAACGTTCAATAAAACTCTTCAATTCCTACAGTCCTAATTTTAGCCTAACCCTCTGACAAAATGAAACGGACTATCTCTTCCTATGCCCACTAATCATTCGGACAGTTACATTTTCCTCCACAATTTAACTAAAGATAACTCAACTATGGATAATTTCATAGGGAAACAAAACATGAGACCCCCCTTATGGTTATTTATGTACAAATATTGTCTTGAGCCTAATGCCCCTGCATCATTCCCTCATGGAAGGCCTATTGATGGGTAGAGTGCTAGTGCATAACAAAGCCACCCTTAACACCAGCATCATTTCTTCTTTCTATGAGTTTGCTACTTGTGCATCCAGGACGTTATTGATATCGATGTGAATCTGATTCCAAACCCACCAAACAATGTCTGAGTAATCTCCAAATTATACATCATTGGGCTTCTTGCCAGTCACAAGCTCTGGCAAGACCACACCAAAGCTGTATATGTCACTTTTCTCATTCACATTGTGGGTGTACGCATACTCTGCACACATGTCCACCAATTGAATTATTTCATATAAAAATGTTTATTTTCTATTGGCTGAGGCATATATATACACACATATATTCACATGCATTAACAATTCGGCTGTAAATTCTTACCTGGGGCAATATATCCATATGTTCCAGCAACCCCTGACATTACATTCATCTGACCCAGCTTCTCTACAATTCTAGCTAAACCAAAATCAGCAATATGGGCCTCCAATTCAAAATCCAGCAATATATTATATGATTTAACATCCCTATGTATTATTGGAGGGGAACAGCCATGATGTAGGTAGGACATTCCCTTAGCAGCACCAAAAGCAATCTTATAATGAGTAGGCCAATCCAACGTTTCCCCTTGAGAAATATGAAGCTGTTCATACAGGCTCCCATTTGGCATGTATTCATACACTTGTCACTAACAGATTAGAATCTGAACTAGATATGCAGCAGAGCAGCTTGACAATGTTTGCATGCCTAATATTCCCTAGAGTCTCCACCTCTGCTTGAAATCCCTTGTCTTGGGCAGACTGCAGTTTCCTGTTGTTCCAGATCTATTTCACAGCAACAATATTATCATTTCCCAGTGTTGCCTTGTACACTTTGCCTGCACCTCCACTTCCAATAACATTATCTTCTGTCAATCTCTTCAGAATGTCTGACTCATCAAATTCTACCCTGTGAAAGGTTTTGAGATTCCATGACTCTGTACTTGATTTAACCCGAACAAAATTCTTGTATGTCTTATACAAGAAACTTATACCAATCAAGCAAAGTACTACTATCACAGCAATAACCGAAATTAATACGCTATATAGATGGCTTTCAGATCTTCCTTTCTGCTGGAAACATGAAGGTAGGATTAATAGCTTGCCTCCACAAAGGCCCGGATTGTCAAGAAAACTTTAATCATAGGCCAGATTATTGTAACCAAAAGGAACAGAGCCAGACAAAAGGTTGTCAGACACATTCAGAAAACTCAACTTGAGATTGTCTAACTCGGGTGGTATTTTCCCTGAAAGAAAATTGTTTGAGAGGTCAAGGCTGTTAAGAACAAGCAGCAACCCAAGCGATGCAGGAATTGATCCGGTGATGCGGTTGTTGGCAAGGTTAAGCTGAGAAAGACCTTTCCATGATATTATTGTCTCAGGAAGCTCCCCATACAACATATTGTGATCAAGAGAAAGCCTTGATAGTGAGGATAAACTAGTGAGTTCCACTGGAATAGTCCCTGATATATTGTTGTGACTGGTCAGAAAGCTGTTGAGATTCCACAATTGTCCAATGCCAGAGGGAATAGTTCCACTGAATTGATTGTTTGATATCTCCAATGCCCACAGACTGGTTGCTTTAGTGATTTGAGCAGGAATTTGGCCAGTGATTTGAACATCAACAACTTGTCATGCAATTGATATCCCATTTCCTAAAGCACCATAGGAGCGCTTATCAACATGTTTGCCAAAGACTTGAATGCCCCATCTAAAATAATTTTGGAGATTAATATATTTGCTTAGAAATAATCTGACAAAACTTTCTCATGCAGCCCTCTCTAACAGTGTCTTGGCTAATGCGTACCATAACTATGAACAGGAAATATTGCATAATTAGAACAGGAATACCACAGATCACTTCAAGGCTTGGAATACTTCTTTGAACTCCACAATATTTGAGAAAAACCCAAATTTTATACATATACCCCTTAAAAAAATGATCAATACCCCACCACGATGTATTTATCTTATATATGTAAAAATATATATACTTAGCACAAATCCATTTTAGCCCTGCTTCAGTGTGCACCAAAGATTTAGACAAAGGTTACATATGTAGACTTTCTCAGTATTTGATGCATTTATAACCTGGGAAACTTCAAGGACAAAAATGAATTGGATATGGATTGTTGCATATAGAGAAGATGTATGCACTCTATTATCTTTGCATGTTCATGATCCATCCTTTTTGCTGACTCCAATATTTCCAATCCAAAATTGATCTACAGTGCCCAAAAATATTAATAGAAAACTGACCATCTTAGACATACTGTTAGAAACTTGTAGCTAATTACTCTAAAAAAAAATTACACACGTAAAGAGTAAATTTGAAAATTACAAGCCAGGAAGAGGTTTGCAATGTCAACTCACATTCCTTTAGGTTTGGTATAACTACTGTCATCTTCTAGTGGCAAGAATGTACCAAAAATATTTTTATCCCCATTCTGTAAGGTAGCCATTGCAAGATTGAATGGCCCTGCACCATCTTTGTGTACTTGAAGAGCTTAAATACCCCAATCAGTTTGATATATAGTTACCCCTCCAAATCGTAAAGGGTGGTTCACACTGATTGTCTTCCTTAAAACTTACTTCCCATCCATATTCCATAGAGAAAGGTCTGATTGAAATTGGGATACCTATACAAACAAAGGAGATTTGTATCTTAATCCATTGGATACCTGCAAACCATGTCGTAAAGAGAGAGCTGCTTCAACATTGTTTTTTCAAAACAAAAAAAAAATTACCCCATAAATTTTAGATTCTCAACAGTAAAAAGTCAAGTTACATAAAAGGAAGAGAAATAGTGTGTTAATAGTGCCAGCTAGCATGCCTTTCCTTTCCTTTTTCTTTTAACATTTTTTTGTGTACAGGGTTTTTAAGAGGGGAAAGGGGTTGAAATAACACAAGCTCTGTGTGCTTCTCAATTGAGAAAGATAAATACCTCTCCATTTTCATAGTAATCAATGTAAAATTTGTTAACGTGGACTTTAGTCGCAAAAGCAGATATTGGCCTTGATAAAATCCCATTTGGATTAAGCACATCTCCCATCCTAAAGTTCAGGCCTGGAGGAACTGTAACTAAACCCCGATATGCCCCCGTGGAACTAAAGGTTGCTCCTGCCATTATGAGCAAAAGAGCTCCATGGACACCAATAGGGGCAAGCCTACTAGCAAGCCCTTTGAATCCATACAGAGCTGAATTACTCAAAAAGACCTGCAATCCATGAATGTTAAGAAACCAAACAAGATTAAATCATCCACAGCATTATTAAGAAAGCTAGTCACAGATCAAATGCAGGATACATGAGATGGCCTCATTTCCCCCAATGGTATGACTATTTTAAAAATTTACCTCATATCCTGCACCCATCAGGAGAACACCAAGATCCTGAATGTGAGCTCTGGGAAGTGAATCTGCCACATCAAGCTTTAGGATGGCTGATCGAGACTTCATGAATGACCATCTACATGAAATGATCTATCACTATTAGAGAAGACCAGATTTGAATAGAATTTTTTTCAAGTGACAAGTCAAATATACTTTGATTCTCAGTTCAAGATTAAAAGTAAACTCACAACTGAAAACCGAGTCTATGTGAATTTCTGAATGTGAGAGTCGGTGAGGTCAATGTATACAAATTTAAAAAGATAGTCAAATCCAAATTCCAATTCAAGAACCTAGTAGTCATCAGCAGAGACTATGATAAAGGTGTGGCAAAGGAAGAGGGCATCCCAAAAATATTCCCATATCAACTTAAAACATGTACTAGGCTGAGGTCCAGACTTCACAGTCTTATCTATCACAACAAGAAGGTAAGAACAGCAAAGTAAATGCAATTTTTAGACAAGGTATAAGAACCAAAAAATGTTGCAATTTACATTCAAATATCATCTTCCAGAACAGAGAGGCTAGTGCATGATGATACAACTCAAAAAGAGAGCAAACCTACAAGCAACTTTAACCATTGGAAGTTGTGTTGTGGTAGTACAAGCCATCAATGATGCTGCCAACAATATGCATAGACCAAGAAAATAAGGGGCTGTGTAAACATGATCTAAGCAGAGCCCCAAGACCCAACGCCATGTGAGAAAGCCGAAAGCAGAATTGTCCTCTGGATACTTCTCAAAGTAGAATTGTGGACTTTCACCTTGCTCTATGAATGTTCCTGCATAGTATGATAAGCATGATTGCACTTAAAACTTAAAATGACATGGAGGAAATGTCAGGAAACAAATGCACCTATTAACATATTAGAAAGCAGAGGAACTTCCTCGCTGCATCAGGCTTTATTAAATAACAAAAAACAAGATCAAATACTAGCAATCAAAGAGTTCGGGAAATGACCTATAAACAAAATCTTCAAAGGAAACAATGGAATTCATTAGTCAGAAAAGAATATAACATAGGGGAATAAGAAATAAAAAAATGGTTGACCCTCTGATTAATCTATCTAAACTACTACCTAAAGGCTAAAGGTGTTTTCAATGGCTTGTTATGTTAAAGAAAAATGGGGTAATAATGTACCAAATGAATCACCTATTACAGCAACATCAAATGTCAGTTTAGCATATCAAGCAATGGGAGTTTAACATACAATGTCAGTTCAAAGGTCAACCTAAACAGCATGGAGAATCCAATATAAATGAAAGATAAAACCAATTAGTCCATGAATGGTTTGGAAGGATTCTAGCTTGTCACTCCTAAATTTGTACATCCGGTCTAGATGAAAGTAAGATAATTTGATATATTTATAAACAGGTGTTGGCTTACAATTTTCATCCTTTATCAGGAAAACATAGTGTTCACCCAGAAAATTAAGTCTGGAATAAGAAAAGAGGACTTAAATTGAACTACCAAAAAACTCAGTGAAATCACCAAACCCAGATTCTACAAAAATGGATCAATATGATTCTGATTTTTCATTTGAATTTTTATAGCTTTATCGAGTTAATTTTCAATTTGAATCAATAAAAACACAGGTGAAACGGGCCTTGATAAGATATAGGGGAAACAATTTTAGGAACAAGAAAACGTATCTAAGTTCTAATCTCCAACCTTAATAATAATTCTTCCTCAATCCATGGATAACTAACACTTTACCAGACCTAGAAAAACAGAGTTTAGTTTTGCATTTTGCCTCACTGTATCCACATCAGTCACCACATAATATAAAATTGTATTGGTTTAAGGACTAGACCCTATTCAAAACTTGATGTACAACTTTACAAAACCATAACCCCTAACATCTTAACCTACAACATGATCTAGGCTAAATTTATAGTCTGTCAAAGGCCGTGGAATGTATTTTAAATTTTAAATAATTTCAAATGGTTGTGATTGTCCTGGATAGTTTCATCAATCTAGGATTTCATATATATAGCCCAAGGGTTTAGCTCAACTGGTTGTTGCCAATGGTGCTAGGAGAAATTTGACTAGTTCTATGCCAGCAGTTACATGGCTCAAATCCCCCCTGGTTGAGGTGCACTAATCTATGCCAATGGCTTTACTAGGGATGCCATCTATAAATGTGGGGAAGCATTCCTTGGATTTCCCTATGAGATTTTCGTTGAAAAACAAAATACACAAACACATATACATATATATACTTCTAAACCCTTGAGGGTTAACTCAATCAATTGAAAGCTCCACCTGAGGCATGTTGCCAATGGGAGGCCATACTCATAGGTTCAAACCCAATAGAGTCTCTCAAGGTCACCAACCACTATTGTAGCTAGCAGTTAAGTTTCCCTCCATCTAGATATTCCAAAGAAGAGGGGGGAATCCAGCAAGGTTTCCCTTGGGGATATATATATATATATATATATATAGAGAGAGAGAGAGAGAAGAAAAAATCCCTGGATGCATCAAGCACTTCCTCCATGATCTTGCACCCCTTGTGCAGGAGCTCAAAGGAGATAAATCTATAGGGAAGAATTTCTTCCTTTTACCTTACTTGATTATGTCCTACCTTTCAAGCGAATGCTACTTGAAGATTATCAAAGTGCTTTCCAAGAAGAGAGATTCACTTCCTCCAAGAAAGGCATCCATACACACTCCCAACCCCAATGGAGGTTGTCCCCTCAAGAGTTATACAACTACCATCACCATAAGGAGATGATGATGATGGGGCCTCCATAAGACAAGATCACTAATTGTCACTAGGCCAGCCTTGTGAACTCCTAAACATTCACTAATCAGGTTGATGATGAAGCCATTGTGAATCTCAGCTGAGAGTAGTGATATTGAAACCAAAATTGCAGTTTTTTCTCATACAAAAATAACATATACCAATACCCACAATCTAGATAACTCGCCCTCGAAACAACAAACCGTCTGCATAATGGATTGAACATAATGCTGGAGAAAGTAGATTAAGGGTGAGAGAAGCTTTTTCTATTGAAGCAATCCCAATACCAAAATTATCAACAAAGATATCAATTGGTCCACTAAGCTTATCTTTGTCATAGCAAGATTAACCTTATCGATAATAGGGAAAGAATGGACTTTTGTAATAAGTTTGGAGAGATCCATGTGAAAGCATGCATCGGTATATCCTTCCCCTGTGTGATGAGACTTGCCCCTTAAATCGACTTACAAAATTTTCCTCCCAAAGTAGTTGGTACAAGACATCCTACAATGTAATTGCCTCCCTTCACAGATCATTGATTATAATATGGCATCCCCATCAATGCTTTCCCAGCAAACAATTACACCACTTCAACCCAATTAAAAATTATGGACCATTAACAACACAGTTCACCATTTAAACCCAAATTTGGTCTCCAATGAAAACCCAACAAATTGAAATCATGAAAAACACATGGCCATTTCATCATTAAATGAATTCACATATACATTATGCACAAATTCATCTTCATAGCAGAGTATTAAGATTTAAATTCCAAAAATGAGAACAAAGATTGAACATTTATCTTTTAATAGAAGATATCCCAAGAAAGTAGTTGTGTAGGAGCGATTCACCACCCAAAATATTCCTAGTATTGTCCTCGAACACATTTTCTAATTGTCTCCACGGCTTGTTTCACTCGATCCGCTATGTCAGTTAACTGGGTGTCCTGAATATGGATACTAGCACAGCCAATCAAAACCTTGTTCAACTATGGACTGCTATGTCAGTTAACTGGGTGTCCTGAATATGGATACTAGCATAGCCAATCAAAACCTTGTTCAAGTATGGACCTTCAGATATGCAACCTCAACCTTCACAACCTAGAGGTAGATATCAGACCCAGGTTTAGACGGGTATGTGCTGATCTTGCACCCATAAACCTTGAACTCCTTCTGAGGTGAAGAGATGTAAAGATAGGCAAGACCATGATGGTGCATGATATTCATGGTTTATGCCCAATAACTGCATTCTGTGATATGTATATTTCATTTCCTACAGCAATTAGACATACATAGGGCAGACTATGACTGCAAAATTGTGATGCCAAATTCTTTACCTTGAGCATTGAGGACCACAATGAAGGCTAATTCAAGAAGGCTTATGATGCATAGCTATCATGAAGATTTGATGGATTATTTATTCGAGAAAGGGAAGGAAGGTGCATACCGTTGAACAAACTGGCGAAAAGCACGGTGCCTCTATTTTATTAGTCAGAGTTGGAGTCTGAGAGCGAGCTTGTACATGCGCTTGAGGCCGAGCATGTAGGTTGTGGCGAGTGTTATCTCCCACAACACCATCTCTTTCGAAGTGTATCTCTGCTATATATGAACTATGGGAGGCCCTAACGGACCAGAGAGGGTCGGCCTCGCTCAGCCAGCAAGAAGATCGGTGTGCACAAAGCCCAGCCACCTCTTAGAACCAGTGAAAAAATGGGATGAATCACTCTAACCCCTCTCTCCGACCCTGTAAATCTAGGCGAATGCCATGGAAATCTGGAAAATCGGGGGAGAATTTCATGTTTCCAGTTTTATGCGCCCTTTTTTTGGTGGGCTAGTATTTAATAATTAATTATTTTAAAATATTTGTTGGGCTAAATTTATTAAACTATAGAAAATAGGTTTTATATAAAAAATTCGCCCTAATAAAATTTAAAATCCCTTAAAATTCGCCTTTGGGCTAAAATTCGCCCCTAAAATTTTCCCTGGAGCCTTTTGAAGGCTTAATGGGTGTTGAATTATTTTTACGAGGCATTTTTTAGAACCCAATACTGATATCTATTCTACAATATTCCCTTGGAACCAATTCAAATTGATTCTTCAAACAAGACTTATGCAATTTGGAAAAAATTACACACCTTTTTCTTGCTTTTGAATAGCTCGATATTTAAATTGGATTATCTCTGTGGTTATAGTTCTTCAATATCTAAAATTTGGCACTAAGATAGCCTTCTAAATCCTCTTTTGAATGCCACAAGTTTGAGCTGATTTGGATTCTTCAAGGTAAAGTTATGTTTAATCTCCTACAATTACCTACTTATGGACTGTTTCAGTAGATCTAACTTGTACGACTTACCACGTGTCACTGTTTCATTTTTTAGCTCTAAAATTGATAGAAAATAAACTAAAGTTCGTGTACTTGTGGCCACTTTTTACGGCACTCCAATCTGATGCTCAAAGAGAGAGTTATGAAGCTTTTCCCACAATCACTTATTTGAGATGAAATTCAGGAGCCTGAAAAAGCACTACCTTCCACAGATCATATCTCTGAAAATATTGCGAACCAAGCTTTGAAATTTTGCAACGAGTTTCCTCGGGATTTCAACTTCGTGCCCTCAAAATTTCAGATTTTGAACCTTCATAGAAAAAAAGTTATAGTGCAAATTTCACGATGACCTGTTTAGATTAAATTGAGGAGCCTGCGAAAAGACAAACTTCCACAGATCATATCTCTGAAAATATTGCAAACCAAGCTTTGAAATTTTGTGACAATCTTCCTCAGGATTTCGGCTTAGCACCCTAAAAATTTTAGCTTCTGAAACTTCGTAGAAAAAAAATTATAGCGAAAATGCCATGATGACCTGTTTGGAGCAGCGAAACCCTAGAATCTCAAAGATCTGATACCAAATGTTTTGAAACCAACTCCAAAAATAGAAGAAAAGATATATCAATGCCTTAGAAATAATCACTTTGAGGGGCCAACCTCCAATACATTACATGAATGAACAATTATTGGATGATACAAATTACAAAACCTCCTTACTATATATAGGAGTCCATGGGGCCACAATGTAATCCTATCCGACCTAACAATAATAATTTAAGGGCACAATAATAACAATATGGGGGTTACAGGGGTACAATAATAACAATAAGGGGGTTACAATAACAACAATAAGTGACTATACTAGTAATATAGGGACCTAACAGATGAGGAAGGAATCCCCTTGCTTGTCAATGGTCACAGACTTAAAATTTACGAGAAGCTCTTATCCAGGGAAAAGTTCATAAATTCAATAAGAAAAGAGGTATATGTAATGGGAAACTCCATAGTTTCCAACACCTCCTAACAAAAAAAAGAAGAAGAAAAAAAGAGGAAAAAAAAGAATAAAGATCCATGGGTGAAAACCTCGATGGAGGCAGCCCACTTGCTTTCAAAAAAAAATAAGAGAGAAATACATATGCATCTATGTGTTTTCTATGTATGTTGTTTTGCAGGTTATTAATGGTTTCTGGAAACACAGGGAAGTAGTCATGTTCTTCTCTCCCATTTTATTTTACCATCCATCCCATCTTTCACTCCATTCATTTCCATAACTCTTTCCATCACCTCCATACACCATATTCCTCCAATCGTGAGCACAATGTAGAAAAAGAAAGAAAGCCCACAAACTCCTAAAAACATCAGGAAGTTACTTTAAAAACAAAGTTGTTCATGGACTGCAAAGAAAAACAAGAAGGAAAGCTTCATAACAGACTCCAGGAGAACGATAATTCCACTCATGGCATCTCAAGCACCCCACGAAGCATCTACAACAACAAGAAATAGCAAGAAAATATCAACAACTCACTCAGAGAGCTGCTCATTCAGCAAGTTGCTCACTCAGAAAAAAGGAAAGTAGTGAAGAACGTAGCATCTAAAAAGCTTGTCTCATCAACCCAACTCCTGCAAACACCTTGAAAACAACAGGTAAGCTCAGGTATAGCCTTTCACCCCTCACTGTGCATTCATAATATCCAGAAATAATTAAATACAAAGATTTGGAATTTAGAAGGCAGAAAGGTGGCTAGTTAGCTTGGCCACCATTGTGAGGTATGACTGGGGAGCACTGCAATTTCACGCCATTTGGGCATGAAAAAAATTAAATCAATTGGATTAGAGGATAATGAGAGGAGGAAACATGCATTCCATCATGAATTAACAGAGAGAAGGAAACAACAATCTCTAACGGAAACTGCAGCTGACCCCGAGTTACGTAAGCGCTCCAAAATTAGTTGCATAGTCTAATAAAAAGAGATCTTGTCTCATCCAAACCAGGGAATTGAGAATTTTTGAGGGAAAGAGACTTAAGGGATCCCGCAACACAACAATACTGAGTTTGGGCTGCGTATTTGAACAGCAACAGCAGAACAACATCACCAACAGTCGGGCTAGCTTCCGAAGTATACCACATATCGGAAACAGTAGAAAGGGACCAAGGGAAGCTCTTATAGCAACCCAAACAAGGTATAATTATACTTCTAGCCTTATAGAAGAAAGAGAAGAAGAGCTAGAAAAAGAACCAAAAGAGGAACAAGAAGAAGAAGAGGAAGAGACAGAGGGCCAAGGAGAAACAGAAGAAATGAAAATGGAGAAAATTTTCATTAAGGTAGCAAAAAGTGAGCAAGAAGAAGACTCACAACACCACCCAACATCCCCTCAAAACCAAGAGGAAGTTGCCACCTTATGTTCTCTGAGAAGAAAGAGAAAAAGGTAGACCTCTATGTATTTAAGAGCTAAAAAGAGTCAGAGGGTAAGTCAGTAAGAGCTAGAAACTCCTCCCAAGAGCCCCATCATCATTCAAGAATCACCAAGGGTGGTGGAAAGAATCAAAGAGACAGTTCTGAAGGAGCAGCTGGAGATAGCACAGGTAGAGAATGTAGCACTAAAGGAGCAATTTCAGCAAAAATGGAAACAAGTAGCCACCATGGCAGACTTGTGCATAGAAGCCCTTCAGCACAGATTCCCTGTTGACTCATATGTTGTGTACCTCAAGGAGAAATGGCTCCTATTTCAAATCAAAACTCTAGCCTCCCATGGATCCCTACCTTTCCAAGATTATAGGAAATTCATGGATTTCTACAAGCAAGGTAACATGGCTGATTAGACAAATATGGAAGAGTTTTATGTGCATAACCTTGTACTGAAAAATCTGGATGCTTGGGACCCCAATTCTACAATGGGGGATATGCAGTTGATGGATCTAATATCTTGGACGATGAATGAGGACAGTAGAGAAAAAGAGATATGGAGGTTCATGAGAAGAAGAAATAGAGGACCCTTACATATCAGACCAGAATTTTTCATCCCAAGAGGAGTCATCCTTAACTTTTGATAGATTGAAAAGGACTTTTCACTAGTTGAAAGCTACCTCCAGAATCAAACACAGGTAATAGGCCAGTTTGATGATGTTTCTAGGAAGATAGAAGATGAGTGCATTATGGCCAGCCAGAGGAGATGAAACAACCTCCCACACGACCTCAAGAAGAGGGAGTACCATACTCCAGAAAGACTGAAAGGTGCCTTAGAAAGAGTACCATTATACAAGGGGGCCATGCAGGCCAAGCAGATCCAATGGCTTGGTCTCAAGCTCAGTCCACCTTTGCTGCTGGGGATGAATGATGAAAGGGACACAAATGCACAAGATACAGAATGGGAGAATGCATAAAAGAGTAATGGGTTTTACCCCCCTGAGGGGGCTCCCACACTTCTTCCTTAGGAAGTCAGGGGGGGCTGTCAAAGCCTTGAAAAATGCAGGAGGAGGATTAGTTTCTCAGAGGATGAGCAACCATTCAATAGGGGGGTGATGATGATCTCCATCATTAGACATATTTGGAGGGGTTAATGGTCACATTTTTTCCTTCTTAAATCTCTTTTTCTTTAATTTTTATTGTTATTTGGTTTTATGATGCTAGTATAGGTGGTGATTAAGGCTAACATACTCTAAGTGCCTAATATGAGATTGAGTGCAAAAAATCATGAGTAATTGGCATTATTTTTGAAGATTTTATCATAAATAATTGAAGGAGACAGCAAGGAGAAATTATAGTAGGATTTTCCACCCTCCTTAACTCTCGAAGGAAGCCAAAGGATCCCCAAGGATTCTCTCCAACAATTCAAATTCCAGAGGCAGCGAAGCAACTCAAAGACCAAAGTGCACTCAATCTATGTTTACATGGAGTCAAGTGGACTCAATAAATATTTTCAAGGGATTTGTTGGTAGCTTCCCTATAGAATAAATAGAGCAAAGCTAGAGCTAGGAAGGACTGGAATCTATTGGGAAAAATTCTACAAGTTATTGAGCTTTTTTTTATTATTGTATGTGGTGATTCAAACTTTCAGAAATGTACAAGACTATTCTTTCATGAAATGAGCAGATTGATTTCATTTTACTGATTCAGGTTAAAGAGAGCTAGGTTGTGGGTTAGGGCCCAATCCATGTGCCTCAGCCTCTCGGTTGTACTTTTTCTTTGCTTGATGTCATAATATCTGCTTTCGATAGTTTCATTATTGTTTAGTTTTGCTTTCAATGTGTTATTGTAAGTCTCAATTGCTTATGAGTAATAGAATAGAGGAGAAAACTCTAAAATTTGTGGATCAAGACCTACCTTGTCATATTTTTCAATAGAGCTCGAGGAGGGTGAACCTTCCCTTAGGCCCAAAAATTGACTTATGTTCACTATTTCTGAGAATATAGTAGAGTTGCATTACCATTTTCAACCTTCCTTTTGTACTGTATTTTCATGCATTTTTCTGTTTTTCGTCCATAGATCAGCAGAGTTGTTTGCAGGAATAAGAATCAAAGTACCAGGGAAGTCCATTGGCACCTCCCCACTTCATTATCCATCTTTGTTTCTACTCCTCCATCGCTAGTGTTGCGCCTCCATTTCCCTCCTATTTCTTTTATTACATCTACTTCCCCTTTTATTCACAAAACACTTAAAATTTCTAAGAGTTTGACCTTTTCCCTTTCCTCATCGAAACCCCGTTGCCACATCACCCATCGCATGTCGCAACCTTTTCCCTTTTTCCTTTAAAGACTTGCCGCAAATCGAAAATCTCATTTTCCATTGGATTCCATTAATAATTTCTGCCTCCGAACCCCGATTTCGATACTACCGTACCCAATTTCCACACCACCCATCCCATTTCGCAATGTTTTCGTCTCTTTTTTTCCATTTAAAATACTTACTGCAATTCCTTTCACAAATCGCAATTCGTATTTTCCATTTGGTTCTCGTTAACACTTACCACTCTAAATGTCGATTATGATAATTCTCTGTACTCTGCCACACCGCAATCATAAATCACATTTTTCATTTGGTTCTCATAACACATTCTGCTCCCAATGCTGATTGCGATACCGTTGTCGTACTCTTCCACCGACCCTACTACCACGTCATCCCGTCACATTTTGAAATTTTTATCCCATCGCATTTCACATTTCTCTCCCGCTCCCAAACAACACTTCTGCTACCCCTCTGGCTTTGTGATATTGCGATTGCGATATCTCATATCGCATATCGCACTTCCGTCCTCCCATCGCAATTCTTCCATCGCACTTTTAAAAGCCTCCCACTCCAAAGGATTTTTGCGATATTATAAGTTTTAATAAAGTCTAAACCCTCTTTCACACTTCTAAGCCTTGTTTCATGTGGTTAAGCCCTCCATTAGCACCTTTACCCCTTTCTTCTCCAGACTACAAGCAACACCTCTTCCAATTAGAATTAGGTCATGAATAGGTGCATAGATAGGAGCATTGCAGATAGAGCAGGGTGTGTTTAGCCAATTGGCCAAGTTAAGTGTAATTTAAATTAGTTTCCTTTCTACCATTTCCTTTATGCAAATTAAATTACTTTCATTTATGTCATTTCCTTTCTCCAAATTAAATTAGTTTCATTTATGTCATTTCCTTTCTGCAAATTAAATTAGTTTCATTTTTGCCATTTCCTTTCTGCAAATTAAATTAGTTTCATTTTTGTCATTTCCTTTCTGAAATTTAAGTTATTTTCCTTTTTTTCATTTCCTTCTAGCAATTTACTTTCCAATTCTTTTCATAGTTTAAGAAATAGCACCCTTTCTTAAAGCAGAAGAGGATGACATGAGCAGGATGCATCTGCTGTGTATATAGCACTGTCACCTCCAAGTTTGTATGAACCCCGAGTTGATAAATTAAATTAGGGCAGCCCCTCGGACTTGCAGCACTCTTTGTGCAATACCAGGGCTCACCAGATGGTATAAGACTCGTTCAAAAAGATTGACTTTGTGATGGTGAAAAAACTTTATTTATTGTGACAGACCTTGAAATGATATAGTTGGCATATTATGATTAGAGTAGTTTGGCTTTGTTAAAGGCATCATCTAGTGTGGTGGTAGTGTAGGTTTCATTAGGAGATCTCAACAATTTTATTTCCATTAATGACAATTATTTACCAACAAACTCCCCCTTTTTCATTGATGGAAATATTTTAACATTTTCTCCCCCTTTGACATCAATGGAAAAGTGGGGTCCTCAAGCGCTCCCCCTATTGAGTTGCTCCCCCTGTCATGTAGCTCCACCTTTCATGCTGCTCCCCCCGACATGTTGCTTTTTTTAATGTGATGCAAGAGAAATGACCGCAATATTTTGGCGAAGATACTCAAATGCTTCTTGTGGAAGGGGTTTTGTAAAGATATCTGCAATTTTCTCTTTTGTATTGATGTATTCCAACTTGATATTTTTTTCAGCAACTTGTTCACGGAGAAAGTGGTATTTGATTGGAATATGTTTGGTCTTTGAGTGCATCATTGGATTCTTTTAAAGACTGATGGTGCTAGCATTGTCACAAAAAATAATGATTGGTTGCTTAGTTTCTATGTTGACATCCTTCAAATCTTCCTTCATCCATAGTATTTGTGTGCAACAATCAGCAACAACTATATATTCAGCTTCAGCTGTAGAAAGAGATATAGATGATTTATTTTTGTTAAGCCAAGATACAAGACAATCTCCCATAAAGAATGCATTTCCATTGGTACTTTTTCGATCATCCATGCTTCCGGCCCAATCAGCATCATAGTAAGTTGTCACAATAAGAGTTGAGCTCTTAGGATACCAAAGACCAAAATCAACAGTTCCTTTCAGATATCTGACAATTCTCTTCACAGCTGCTAGATGGGATTGTTTAGGACTTGACTGAAATCTTGCTAACATTCCCACTGCTAGCATAATATCTGGTCTTGTATAAGTTAAGTATAGGAGAGCTCCAATTATTGACCTGTAAAGAGTCACATCTATGAGAGGGGTATCATCATCTTTACTTAATTTAAAATCAGTGATCATCAGTGTGCTCATAGGTGCACAATCTCCCATCCCATATCTTTTGAGCACATATTTAAGATATTTTGCTTGAGATATAAACATGTTTGCAAAGGTTTGAGATATTTGTAGCCCAAGAAAGTAAGACGACTCACCAATCATTGACATTTCAAACCTTTTGGACATATTTAGAGCAAATTCATGGCTCATCTCATCATCATTGGTAGCAAATATTAGATCATCAACGTATACGAGAGTGATAGGAATTTTTTCCTTGTCCATATTCATGTAGAGATTGCTACTTGCTACTCCCTTTTTGAAGCCTTCTTGTTGCAGATAGTGATCCAACTTTGCATACCATGCTCTAGGGGCTTGTTTTAACCCATACAAGGCCTTTTTCAGCTTGCATACAAAGTCTTTCCCTTCGGCAAGATCAAATCCTTCTGGTTGCTCCATGTAAACTTCTTCCTTGAGTTCTCCATTCATAAATGTTGATTTTACATCCATTTGATAAACCTTGAATCCTTTCGAGAAAGTAAATTCCAAAAACATTCTTAAAGCTTCCAATCGAGCTACTGGTGCAAAGGTTTCTTCAAAGTCAATTCCTTCAATTTGCGAGTATCCTTTGCAAACAAGTCTAGCTTTATTTCTCATAATTTGTCCATCCTCATTCATATTCTTTTTTAATACCCATTTTGTTCCAATTATATTTTTATCTTGTGGGCGAGGTACCAACTCCCAAGTTTCATTTTTTTTCGATTTGAGACATTTCTTCTTCCATGGCCTTTATGCAATGAGGATCTTTACTTGCTTGAGAAAAAATTTCAGGTTCTATTAAAGATAAGAGAGCAACATCATATTTTCTTAGAGTGTTTGTCATCCTTCTTCGAGTTTGAATTCCTTCATCTATATTCCTAATAATATGTTCTTCCGGATGATGTTTTTGAAGGAATTTGATGTTAGAATGAGTTTGTGAAGGTTCACTATGTGGTTCTTCATCTTTTTCACGTTCTTCTTCACTTTCTTCAAGGAAGGGCTCAACTTCATGATCTTCAATTTTCTTTCTTGGAAAGCCTTCATCAATATTCACATAAATTATTTCCACTATTTTCCGTAGACGATTATTGTAACATTTGTAAGATTTTCTCCTTGTGGAATACCCAAGAAATATTCCTTCGTAAACCAGAGAATCAAATTTTCCTGGTGAGTCATCATTGATTTTTATGAAACATTTGATTCTAAAAATCCTAAAATATTTTAATGAAGTAGGTCTTCCTTTCCATAATTCATAAGGATTATTTTCATTATTTGGTCTTAATTGGGTTCTATTTACGGTATAAACTGCCATCCCAATTGCTTCTCTCTAAAACTTTGGTTGCAAATCAGCTGCTAGTAGCATTTTCCTTGCCATTTCTTGAACGATTTGGTTTCTTCTTTCAACTACTCCATTTTTCTTTGGAGTCCTAGTAGCAGAGAGTTATCTTTCGATTCTGTGTTCTTTATAGAATTCATCAAATTCTTTTGAGGTGAATTATCCTCTTCTATCTGTTCTAAGACATTTAATCTTAGAATCTTTCTCATTATTCGACGAGAGCTTTAAGATTCTTAAAACATTCAAATGCTTCAGATTTATATTTTATGAAATATACCCACATCATTCTAGTATATTCATCAAAAAATAAAGCAAAGTACATTTCACCTGGAAGAGCTAGAGTTCTAGTTGGCCCACATAGATCTGCATGAATGATCTCCAGAGGTTTTGATGTTGAAAACTCCTTAGTTTTGTGGCTGGTTCTAGTTTTCTTTCCATGCTGGCATGGGCCACATACAACTTGATTTGGCTTGAACATATTTGGAATATCCCATACTACATTAATATTATTGATATTGATCAAGTTGTCAAAACTTGTATGCCCCAATCGCTTGTTCCATAACCAAATTTCATCTGTTTGACTCAAGTACCATTTATCTCCTTGGATTTTTATTAGAATGTAAACATTATATGGTGTTCTTACTCATTTTTCCACAAGTTCTCCTGAGGATGAGTCTCTTATTTCACAATTTTTAGTACTAAAGACAAAATTAGGTCCTTGATCACAAACTTGGCTAAGACTTAAGAGATTTTGTTTGATCCCTTCAACCAGCAAAGTATTTTCAGCCTTTCCTTGTACATTAATGAGAGTAGTTGTTCATTTTTTAGTGATCTTAGCAGATCCACTTCCAAAGGATACATTTCCGTTATTTTTGTTCAATGAGAAAAACTTATTTTGGTCACCTGTCATATGTCTTGAGCATCCACTATCCACAAACCAATAATTCTCATCGCTATGAGCACATAGAGCTAGGCCACATTTATCTGTATTGAGATTCACCTTTTAAGCTTCCTCCTTTTTGAGTGGGCAATTTTTCTCATCATGACCATAATTATTGCATGATGAACAAGTTGGATCAAACTTAGCCAAAGGATCAAAATAAATGTGAATATTGATTTTTCCTTGCTCTTTAGGATCACGTAGTTTGTTTTTTTTATCTTTCAATCTTGGTGCTTCATTTTTATGAGCCTTGAAATGCTTATCTTGATGACAAAAAATTTTACAATAGTAAAAATACCCAAGAAAGACAGTTTGGTACCTATTGTAAGATCCATAACTTGAATCAACATTCTTCCTTGGAGTTTCTCTTCCTTCATTTCTTAGGTTGGAGATGGGTCTTTTTTCTTGGCGAGATATATTTTCCTCTTTTGGATGGCAAGAAAGTACGCTAGCATAACTCCTTGTATTATCCTTAGTACTTGATGATTCTCCTTTGAAACCAATCCCAGATTTGTCATATTGAGGTTTTTGACTATTAAGAATGTTATCAAGCGTTTGAGAGCTTTTCCAACTCATTTTGACTTGCTCCAAATCCTTCCTTAGAGATATTATTTCAGCTTCACATTTTTCACAGATATCTTCCTTTTCTTTTAGCTTATTATTCAAGAAGTCTTCCCTTCTTTTTTCTTCCTCTTTTTCTACTTTGAGAGAAATGATCTTCTTTTGTAAATTATCATTCTATTCAATGGCACTTATCAGTAAGTCATCCATATTTCCTTCACCTTCTAGTTCTGAATCATCATCATTTGTGAATGCCATGAATAACACATATTTTCTTCCAACATAGTCATTTTATTCATCAGATTCATCATCTCCTCTATTGTGATGAGGGAAATTTCTAGATGATTTCTTCTTGATGACTACAA
This sequence comes from Pinus albicaulis, assembly GCA_034641835.2. Taxonomy (NCBI): domain Eukaryota; kingdom Viridiplantae; phylum Streptophyta; class Pinopsida; order Pinales; family Pinaceae; genus Pinus; species Pinus albicaulis. The sequence goes on from CM076575.1 coordinate 1,042,698,127, forward strand.
ATTCATCTTCATCGAACTCATCTTGTTTGGAGAATATTTTTTTCTTATTAAACTCTTTCTTTTTGTATGCCATACTTTTAGAATCATGTTTATGAGGACATTTTGCAACATAATGACCTATTATTCCACATTTGAAACAAATAAGAGGGTACTTACCTTTTATCTTAGATCCCTTCTTTAGTCTTCTTACAGATTGAGCTAATTCGGTTTCAGCATCAGAGTCATCATTTTGTTATTCCATCATTTTCCTCTTTTTGTTGATTTTGAGGCTTTGAATGTTGCTTCTTTGGAATTTGGAATTCCTTTCTTCATTTCATAAGAAATGAGGATTCCATGAAGTTCATCCATCTTGACTGTATCTAGATCCTTTATTTCTTCTATGGCACTTACTTTAGAGTAAAAATTTTCAGGAAGAGATCTTAGGATTTTTTGAACAATAATGCTTTCTTTAAAATTTTCTCCTAGCCCTTTAAGAGATTTAACCACTTTAGCTACTCGGAGGAAGTATGATGTAATATCTTCTTCATCATCCATTTTCAAACTCTTGAATTGTCTTCTATAAGTTTCAAGATTTTCCTTCTTAACTTTGAAGTACCCATCATATATGGCAATCATCTTATCCCATACTTCTTTGGCCAAGTCACAATTCATGACTTTTGTGAATTCATAATCAGTGATTCCACTAGTGATGGAATTTAAAGCTTTGGCATTAGAAATGTAGGCTTTTCTTTCTTTTGGATTAGTTGGAAGAGTGGAAGGATATTTTTACCCATTCAAAACATAATGCCACACTTCAGGACCAGGGGACATTAAATAGTAGGACATCCTCTTCTTCCAAAAACCAAAATGTGTACCATCAAAGATAGGCAGCTTCCCTATTGCTTATGTGTTCTTCATTGTGTTTAAGAATCTATCTTCCAGTTGTTAGGCTGGTAATGAAGAAGTTGGCTTTGATCCCAATTGTTGGAAATACTGAGAGGGGGGGTGAATCAGTATTTATTTTCAATTGTTCTTTTTATCAGTTAGATTCTTCACAATTAAAAACAGAGAAGTGTATAATAATAATATTATTAAGGATCAAGAAGAACTTCAATTCTTTTTCAAATAATTGAGTACAATAATTATGTGAGGGCACCAACCCTTCTATGCTTCAGGCACCAACCTATTTCCAAGCATCAACTTGGACTTTGATGAGGCTCCGACCTCTAGGGGGGTACCTACCCCAATGACACCAATCCTTTTTATCTTCTTTTGATATGAAATGAGAATGATACTTACTTGAATGTCCTTGACATACTTCTTCATTGTTCAATAAACTCCAAAAACACCTTATTCTTGTCTTCACTTGATCTTTACCATGCTTTGTCCACCATTTGATTTTACTGCATTGTACAGGTTGATTGATCACTGTAATTGGGTCCAAGATTACTATCAAGGATTAGTGCCTTTAATTCGAGCCACATTGGGAGATTGCCACTGTACAGGTGCTGCTACAAAGTCTGATAGTTTTCCTTAACCCTGTTGGTAATTGTCTTTAAAGTCTACAACTTTTCTGTAGGTGAAACTAAGCTCCACAAAATCTGAACTTGTTGTTTGAACGAGCCACTATGTAATGTCACAATCTGAATAGAAGTTTGTTGTAGGAAAACAAAAAATTATCTCCACATAATCCGTTGTTTGACTGAGCCACTGTGTTATATCCTAGTCTGAAGTATACATAGTTTACTGAAGGTATTACTACAGTCTGAAATACATAGTCCCTTGTCTAAAATCCACAGTCTGATCTCCTCCTGAGGGTATTGCTTGTAGGTCTTAACTTTATTATCATAGATCTTCTTCTATAGCACCCTGCCCTCACTGTAATGATAGTGTTTCAATTTGAGAATGATAAAACATGTATAGATATTCCCCAGTCAACTGTTTTACAAACCTTACTTCGATGCCCTAGTTTACAAGGAGTAAATTGTAACTCGCACTTTTCTTGAGAAGTGTTTGATCCTTTTCAGAGCCCTTTTTCTTCCTCCTATTCACGAGTTGTGAAAAATGGTAATTGTTGTGTTTCTTGACCAAAAAGGATAATTAAAAATGAAGTTTGAACATGTCCATATATAGTGGTTATGTTTTATAAATCTGAAGGGGCGCGTTTATGGAAAGAGGTCGACATGTAAAATAGGAATAGGTCAATTGGAGTTTATGTTATGGGTATATAACTTCAAAATTCAATTTCTCTTTAATTACTAGGATTTTGAAGGCATGTGAGGGCTCGTTGGAAAGAGGAAATTGTCCTCTTTCATATGGTATAAGAATCATTAAAAAATATTGACTTTATGATGTTGAAAAAACTGTATTTATTGTGACAGACCTTGAAATGATATAGGCACATGATGATTAGAGCATTTTGGCTTTGTTAAAGGGCATCTAGTGTGGTGGTAGTGTAGGATTCATTAGGAGAGCTCAACAATTTTATTTCCATTCATGACAATTTATCAATGAAAATTATTGACCAATAGTTTCTTCAAAGTCCATTCCTTCTTGTCGAGCATAGATTTTGCATATGAGTATTTCTTTGTTTCTAATTACCTCTCCATTTTCATTTAGTTTGTTTTTTAATAGCCATTTTGTCCCAATAACATTTTTATCACGAGGTCTTGGTAATAATTCCCATGTATGGTTTTTTTATATTCATTCAATTTCTTCATCCATTTCCTTAACCCAACATTCATCTTTGCTTACTTGATTTACATTTTGTGGTTCTATTGTGGATAGTAAGGCTAGATAACTGAAATTTCCAACAAGATTTCTTCTAGTTTGTACTCCAACTTCCATTTCACCTAGAATTTGAGATTCTAGATGATTTTTCTGAACATATCTTGAATGATTTTTTTTCTGATGCTTTTGTACTATCAATTCCTTCTTCTGATGCTTCACTAATTTCCTCTCCTACAACCTTTTGGTTCATTGTAGGAACACGTTCGTCATCTGTTGATGCTTCAATTTTGGTACTTGTTGATGCTTCATCAATCATAACATCAATGCATTCAAAAATATTTTGAAGAATTTTATTGTAGCACGTATATCCTTTTCTTCTAGAGGAGTATCCAAGGATAATTCCTTCATCTGCTCTAGATTCAAACTTTCCAAGTTTATCATCATTATTCTTTATGTAAAATTTTCTTCCAAAAACTTTAAAATGTTTGACAGTTTGAGGCTTACCAAACCATAGTTCATGAGGAGTTTTATCACTATTTACCAGAATATGAGCTTTGTTGAGAATATTAATGATTGTATGTGTTTCTTCCCCCCAAAAGGTATGGGGTGCTCTGGACTCATCAAGCATGGCACGTGCAATTTGTGGATTTTTCTGTTCATTCTTTCTACTACTTTGTTTTGTTGAGGATTTTTGGCTATAGAAAACTACCTCTTGATGTCATGTTGTTCATAAAAGTCGAAAAAATCATTTCATATAAATTATCCTCCTCTATCAGATCTAAGACTTTTGATTTTCAACTCTAACTCATTGTCTACTAGATATTTGAAGACTTTAAATTGATCAAATGCTTCATCTTTATGTTTTAATAAGTCAATCCAACACATTCTGTTAAAATAATCAATGAATAATATGAAGTATTGTTTGCACCGAGCAGACTTCTTTCTCATAGGACCACACAAATCAACATGAATAAGTTCAAGTGGCTTACTTGAAGTACCTTCTTTGGCATTAAACTGCACCCTAGTTTGCTTACTGAATTGACATCATTTTCATATGGTACTTTTTGGTAGAGAGATGTTAGGAAAGTCACGAACTACTCCCATTCTGATTGACTTGTGTAATTGAGTGAAGCTTAGATGTCCCAATATTTTGTGCCAAAGAAAATTTTCTTCTAATTTTCTCAAGTAACAATGCTCTAGACCTCCTTCCAAGACATAGAAATTACCTAAAGTTATTATTCCCTTTATTATGATCTTAATTGCATCGATATTCCGTATTACAAAATTATTTGATCTAAAAAAAAACTCATGACCTTGGTCACACATTTGAGTAACACTAAACACTTTATGTCTTAATCCATCAACAAAAAAAATATTTCCAACTTTAACCTTATCCTTTAGAAAAACAATTCCTTTTCCTTTGACAGCAGCAAATGAATTATTTCCAAAGGTTACATTCTTTTATTTATTTTATTCATTAAATTAAATTAAATTATCTTTATCACATGTCATATGTTTTGGGCATCCACTATCAATGTACCACCGATTTTCTTGATATCTTGCATACAAATCAAAACCACAACTTTCAAATTCTATGGTTTTCTTTTTCCATACCTTGGATGTTGTTGCCTTTTGTTCATTCTGAAGAGTTGGTCTCATTTTTCTTCTACATTCAGTCTCTCTATCCCAAAAATTATCGCAAATGTTTCATATTGAATATGTGAGGACATATTGGAAGAGTATTTCTTTAACCCAATCTCATTCTTTTGTTTCACATTGATCAACCTTATGACCAAAATTGTGACAAGTGAAGCATTGACCATTGAAGTAGAAGTTCTTGGGACTATAGTACCTTTTTTTGTAGTTTCCCTTTTGATTGTGATAAGGATGATTTACCTAAGAGACATTTTATCCCTTATTCCTTTGTTAAGAAGTGGAATTTCGTTGACTGCTTCCCTTTACTGCATTGAGATAGATTCTTGTACCTATTTCAGAAGATTTTACAGTCTTTGATAATTCTCCATTGTATCCAAGACCTGTTTTTATTAAAGGAAAGCATTGTACTTTGACTATTTATTATAGGGTATCATATTCTTTATCAAATCTAAGTTTTAGACCTTTTTTCTTCTCAAGTTTGTTTCTTAGGCTTACTATTTCTAGTCACTAACTTTTCATTATGCCTATCCTTTTCTAGAATTTGTTTCTTCAATGCTTCTTCTGCTAATTTACCTTCTTTTAGACAAATTTTAAGTTGAGTTATTTATTCAATGAGATTATATTTTTCTTCTAGGGCATCCATAAATATGTCATCGGACTCATATATACATTTATCGGTAAATTCCATAAGTGATTGATATTCTTGATCAAACTTACCTTCTTCACCATTTGAAAGACCATCACTATCTTCATGTGTGTATAAAATTTTCTTGTTTTCAAACCTTCCTATAACATTCATTTTTGTATAATTATTCCCTTTCTCATGGTTTTATTTATAAGGTAATTTAGCAGCATAATGATCAACTATTCCATAATAAAAACATTTGAAGGTAAGCTTACCTCCAAATCTGTCAGTTCCTACTTGGAGTTTCTTTATGAAGATCGCCTCTTCTTCATCTAATACATAGCCTTATTCCTTGCGCTCATCCTTTTCCTTTCCTTTATATGTAGCTTTGATTTTTTCCTCTCTGATGTCTGATGGACCCCCCTTTCTCATTTCACAGGCTGTTAAGATCCCATGAATATGTTCATTAGTAAGATTCTTCAAATCCTACATTTCTTCAATATTAGAGACTTTTGAATCGAATTTTGGAGTTAGAGATATTAGTATTTTCTCCACAAGCATTGATTATTTTACTTCATCACCCATATTTCTCATTGAATTAACGATCTCATCTATCCTAAGAAAGAAACTTGCAATACTTTCATCACTATAAATTCTGAGAGTTTCAAATTGAATTCTAAATGTTTGAAGTTTGGCACTCTTTACCTTAGTGTCACCTTCATAAATTTGGATAATCTTGTCCCATATAGCCTTTGTGGTATTCAACTGCATGACCTTTACAAATTATGATTCTGTCAAGCTTCCCAACAGAGCATTAACATCATTTTCATTGGTCTCATATTTTTTTCTTTTCTTCTTCATCTATGGGAATGGAGGATGGATATTGATAGCATCCTTCAACAATTACCTAAACATCGGATCTAAGTGACTGCAGATAATCTCTTGTTCTAACTTTCCAGAAAACCAAGTTGGATCCATTAAACAATGGTGACCTGATAGATGCTACTCCCTCTTGATTTCTCATCTTAATGAATCTTCCTTCAAGCGATCAAGCTTCTTCTGAAGGACCTGCTCTGATACAAATTGTTAGGAAAAATAATCAAAGGGGGGGAGGGGGTGAATCAATATTTTTAAACGTACTTCAACTTTTATATTTCCAATTTATATATGTGACTATTATTCAGTGAACCCATGTATGTACGTGACTATGATGAAAGAAAACTATGTATATCTAGTCAACTAAATTTCCATATAATTCATCATTTGTTAATATTTAACTAGTGCATCATTTATTCATTAAACATGTATTAAGCAGTAACTATGAGAAGTAAAGAACATATATATAATCAATGCATAATAAACATATTAATCACACATGAACACCAGGATTTAGGTGGAAACCCAATGTGGGATAAACCCACAAATGTTGTCAACTCTGTCTTCTTTTATTAAAAAATAATCTTCTTACAATCTTGTACCAGTGCAGAATTTAACTAGTACACAGGCTCCTACCTGCTGAAGCCTACTAACTTCTCTCATTTTACAGATCCTACTGGAAGGGAGCTACAACCCCCTTTCTGAAAACTGATATCTTCAACTCTTTATGGATCACTTTTCAGAATGTTTCAAACTAGATCCACTTTCATATATTCTGAAATAAATTACTCAAATATTGAACCAACTGAATCATTAACTCAACTAATATAACCAATGTAACTAGATCAAACTAGATCAAAACAGATCATGTCAATGCATAGCAACTCATAAATATACCATGTCAAACATTGTTACCCATCACAAAAACCAACTGCAAACCTTGATCAATCATACATTGTATTGTATATGCTATTGTTCTTAATCATACCTGCGTATGTATGCACTTCTCCTAAAGAATACCCACATATAGATCTCAAAAATACTAATACCTGAATCTGAATCACTATCAAACTAAATCAAACGTTGTATCACATACTAAACCCATCACAGATCACAATACCAAACATATATCATCATACAAAAATGTCATCACTTAGTTAACATTTCATTCCACAATTAGTTCAACTAAACTAGGATTGTCAAACACAGATTATTACGAGATATACATCATTGGAAGATAACAAAAAACATAATTGAACTGATCAACCATCATTAACATTTCATACTTGAAAATGCTAGTACTTGTACGCAATTCTTATAAATAACACTCGCGTATGTACGTGTTGTTAACACTTGACACCTGCGTACAGATTATGAACTTTTGCAAAACGAATATGCGACCCCCCTGAAGTAGATCCACGTATGTACATAGCCTTTCTGAAGAAAAACATCGTACAAATATACAATTACTAATTCATGCCTTCGCTGCAAACACAAATCATATTTTGTGTAATATCCCAAAAGGGAAACATGCAGCAGTATTAAACAATACTGCATAGAAATAACGCAGTTCAGCAAAGTAAGAGTAGGAGGCCAATATGGAGGCTCAAAAATGACATTTAAATCAGCAAATCAGATTTATATTATGGCCCATGAGATGTAAAACAGAAATAGAAGAATTTTACATGAAGAAATCCTCAAAAAGAGGTCACGCTGCAAACATATATTATGACTGAAAGAGCTTGACAGCTTTATTTTATTAGCTGAAAGCAGCTGTCGATTACACTTCCAATCTAGAGAAAATATGTGTACAAAAATTTAGATCTATATCAGATCTGTACACTAGATAGGCTCCTCTTCAAATTCCCCTTGGGGTTTTCAATAAAAAGTGAAGTACATGGAGTAGATCAGAGATCTTATGTAGCAGATCTACAGGAATATTTAGAAATTCTGAAGTAGATACAATAGTATTCAGATCAGATCTGAAATGACATGGAGTAGATCTGAAATCCATGGATCTCCATAGTGAAGGGAAGATCCCCAACACTAGAAATCTCTCCTCCAAAAGTGTGCCAAAACACCCTGCAACTGTACCCTTGCAAATAACGCAGCACTTGAATGAAAACTACGTTGTAGGCTCTAGAACATGGTTGGCCTTAAGCCAAGATCTGAAAATGGTGCTCCAATCATCCAATACTCTCTTTCCAATGGGATAGAATACTTTCCCACTGAAAAGAGGCACTAGAATGGCCTAGATCTGAGTAGATATAGCCTCCACTTGCTGCAGCTTACAAATACAACCAAACCCTCAACAGGATCTGCGTTGTAGTTGGAAGAAGAACTTGGCCAAATGCCTAATAGTGGACAAGAAATGAAAAACTCCTCCAAGAGCTACTCAAGGAAAGAGGTGGGATTCCCAATCAGGAACACCCAGTGCTAAACAGCACTATTCTCTGCTAGACAGCCAAGAGAATAAGAAATGTCTAAACAGATAGAATCTTCAGAAATATGATGTCAATCAACCCTTCTCATGTTGTCCTCCTCTTCCTTTTATAAGATTGAGAGCTTGCAAAACCCTAAACCATCTCAATGAACTAGCACTTTTCATACGAGCCACCTCCAACTAAAACTGCGTTGTGCCTCAATGAGGATCACTCCTTCTAGACAGTGTTGTTGATTTGGTCATGGTTGACCCAGTCAAAACATTCAGCCCCTTTCCCACCTAAGGGTGCTCATTTAGTTAGCCCAGATTTAACCTTGTTCACATCTGGCATTGATTTATTTGTTGTTTTATGAGTTTTTATTGTCCCCCCTTACACATTTATTCATGCTACAAAAAATTGAAACAAAATTGTATATTCCCATTAGCTTGGGCTAATTGGGAATATTATAGTCCTCCCCTCCAAAATTTTGCTTGTCCTCAAGCAACTGATAAGGTGAGTGATGCAACACTTCTCCTCCCCCATTGGTGACACCATCATGATTTAAGCTTCTTTCATAAGCTAAGTGTTCACCAATCCAACCCTCCATGAATTTTTCCTCCAAATTCATTATGAGATGTACATATTCCACCCCACAAGGAGTCAAGAACTCAAATGAAACAAACATGGCTGGACCAATTCTCTCCCTGAAACATGTAGCATAAGGTACATAGAGAGTCTCCACCCCATGTGGTACATACATGCCTCCCATCCTCCCTCTATACATTCCCATAAAAAGTACAACTATACCATCAAGGTATGGAAGCAAAACTACATATAAACAAATAGAAATTTGAGCATGTGGAGGTGGGTCATAGTCCCACATATGGTACCAGCACAGTGCATCTCCTACCTGCATCAGATCAAGGTGTGGTCAGTGGTTTCCCCACCACTTACTTGTTTCCCATGTTATCTCACTATGGCTGAAAGTGTGAGATATGTTTGGTGCCTTGGGAAAGCACCCATCATGATAGAAAATCTCCCTTTGTACATCAAGGGAGTGGCCAAATTCAGAAATTTTAGTGGCCCAATGTTTGCCATGAGATTTACATGATACATTACTCCTCCTTGGGTTCATGGCCTGCATAAACATGGTGAAATAACATGTACAATCAGAAAATAAAACATGCTTTACATGATCAGATCCTTCACCAACAATGCTCTTCATACACATGGAGTTGTGCATGGATCTTTCTCCTCTTTCAAAAGAAGGAAGAGAGGGATGAAACAACCCCTCCATGGAGTCATGTTGCTACCCCAACTCCACATAGTTCATGCATTCTTGAAAATGTTGATGTAGTTCTTCTTCCAAATCTTCCCAATCAAATCTTCTCATGATGATGTTGTATATCTTCATGGAATACATATGGCTGAAACAGAACTCTTTGTAAGCTCTTTGTAGCAACTTCTTCTTGAGCTTGGAGGCTCTAGATAAGAAGATACTACAATGATGATAGATGACTCCTCCTTGGACTAAATATCCCTCCTCATGCAGCAATCATCAAGTATCATACAAGTGTGAAGATCTTTGGAATAATCCACCAACAATTGGGATTTCCAATATAGATCTAAACTACTCAACAATGACAGCACTGATGATGTATCAACAGAAATGTCTGTCATGTTGCTGATCTCCTCCTTGACATCTCCCATGCCAAATATGTGTGTTGGAAGGCCATTCCTTTTCCTCCCACACTGCAGATCCAGAAATGAGAGTGGGTGATGATGATAAGGGAAGAAGATCCCCCTCCTTCTTGTGCTTACCCAAGTCTCCCAGCATTGTAGATTTGTCTTCAAGTGCTCCAATCCCTCCTGGATCTAAGCTTGGAGCAGTGTTTTGTGAGGCATTCTCCACTAAATCTGAATCAGGTGGCCTCCCAGGTGGTTTTCCACTAGATAAGAGTGTCTCATGCAGAAATCTCATGAACATAATAGATGGGACTGTAAAGTCCTTGATTCCACTGCGAAAATCCATCTATGTTTTCTATGTGGAAGTGTTATGTGAGGGGTAATTATGCATGCCTTTGATCATTTGAGATTCACCACTCTTCTTGTCCACCCATTCCATTTGCAAAGCCTCCCAATCAGTGGTAACTTTCCCCAATGTAATCAACGATTGAACACCCAAAATCACATTGGTGTCTGATATGCCAACCACAAAGAAGTGATCAACCAAAGTGTAGTACTAACCATGGTGACTGGAAATTATGGGAAATTATGCATTCATTACATTATTATATCTCCTGGGACCAAAACAGAGAATCCTTCAAAAGTATCAGGGGGTATTTCCCTCCTTTGTACATGATGAGCATCAATGAAATTGTGAGTTGCCCCACTATCAATCAATACAGAAACCCTCTGATTCAAGATTGAATCTTGAACTCTTAAGTTCAAGTACTTAGGTACTCCTCTCAAAGATGCAAGAGTTCCTCCAATAGGAGCAAATGCTCCATTCCCATCTCCTGATGGTGTTGGATCTCCTTCAACAGTATCAGTGTTGTGACCTCTTCTTGGTTCATCATATTCTTCTTCTTCAATATCTGAGAAGACCTCTATGTAATGTGCTTTTCTAGCAATTTATCTATGTCCAAGTGCCCATGGTTCTTGGCAAGTGAAGAAAAGATTCTTCTTCCTTAATTCTTTTCGGACATCAATATCAAGAGGCTTATTGAATGTGCTCTCCCTTGAGGGAGCAGCTTTCTCTTCCTTTCCCTTGGAAGGGAAAGAGGGCTTATTTTGAAAACTTGCCTTTGCTTTTGGCAAGGAATCTTGAAGGTCTCTAGCCCTCTCAATGGCATCATGCAAGGTAGTGGGCTTGGTATATTTTACCAACCCATGAAGAGGTTTATCTAGACCATCAATGAAGATGTACACCCTTCTTGTTGCAGACAAATCAAGAACCATAATAGATAATCTAAAAATTAAAAAATATAAGACTATGTATTACCTGATTGCTTCAACTTTTCAAGGCTCATGAATGGTGCCTCTGGATATCTTCTTTCAAACCTTTCCACCATCCTTCTAGTGAAATCTGAATAAGCAATCACATTGGCATGACCCAATGTAGACAAGCCATGGAACAACCAGTCATGTGCTTCACCTTCAAAGTGCAGCGCTACAATCTTGATATCTTCCATCTCTAGAACCTTGTTCATCTGAAAGTAGATGTCAATTTTTTCTACCCATGCTTTGGCAGAACACTTGGATGACCCATCAAAATTGGGTAAAAAGAATATGCCAATAGAGTGATGTCGATCATGATTCTGAGTGAATCCATCATCTCTATGCTAATGCCTTGGTCTTCTTTTGTCGTTCAGGTGACAGAACTCTTGAAAACCCAAGTGATATTTGAATCTCTAATTTTGAGACTCGTATTCTTCAAAGTAGTCTTCAAGGTGTGCTTGCTCTTGAAACCCTTCATTTCCCACAGCCAAAAAGGTAGGCATGGTAGAGCGTTGGGAAACTTGTGGTTGATGCATTGGTTGATCATTCCAGTGGTGAGACATGCCAGAGCTTTCTCCAAGATGAAATCTCTTAGGATATTCCTTGATTCTGTCCAATCTCATCCCTTTTATCTCTCTAGCAAGATCTTGCATGGCTCTCAAAAGGATCTTTGCAACGTCATTTCCTTCTTCATCACTTCCAGATTCAGGGGCTTTACCCTTATCTTTGTCATCATTTGTGTAATCAAATTTCTTTTGTATTCTTTTTAGATACCTCTTCTCTCTGTTAGTAAGAGGCTCTTCTTCTTCTAAAGACATATTGGCTTCTTACAGGCTGTGACAAGATGATTGCTCTGATACCACTGTAACATCCCAAAAGGGAAACATGCAGCAGTATTAAATAATACTACAGAGAAATAACGTAGTTCAGCAAAGTAAGAGCAGAAGGCCAATATGGAGGCTCAAAAATGACATTTACATCAGCAAATTAGATTTATATTGTGGCCCATGAGATGTAAAACAGAAATAGAAGACTTTTACATGAAGAAAACCTCAAAAAGAAGTGTTGCAAACATATATTATGATTGAAAGAGCTTGCCAGCATTATTTTATTGGCTAAAAGCAACTGTAGATTACACTTCCAATCTAGAGCAAATCTGTGTACAAAAATTTAGATCTATATCAGATCTGTACACTAGATAGGCTCCTCTTCAAATGCCCCTTGGGGTTTTTAGAAAAAAGTGAAGTACATGGAGTAGATCTGAGATCTTATTCAACAGATCTGCAGGAATATTCAGAAATTTTGAAGCAAATACAACAGTATTCAGATCAGATCTGAAATGACATGGAGTAGATCTGAAATCCATGGATCTCCTAGTGAAGGGAAAATCCCCAACACTAGAAATCTCTCCTCCAAAAGTGTGCCAAAAAACCTGCAACTGTACCCTTGCAAATAACACAGTACTGGAATGAAAATTACGTTGTAGGCTCTAGAACATGGTTGGCCTTAAGCCAAGATCTGAAAATGGTGCTCCAATCATCCAATGCTCTCTTTTCAATGGGATAGAATACTTTCCCACTGAAAAGAGGCACTAGAATGGCCTAGATCTTAGTAGATCTAGCCTCCAATTGCTGCAGCTTACAAATAAAACCAAACCCTCAACAAGATCTGCATTGTAGTTGGAAGAAGAGCTTGGCCACATTCCTGATAGTGGACAAGAAATGAAAAACTCCTCCAAGAGCTACTCAAGGAAAGAGGTGTGATTCCCAATCAGGAACACCCAGTGCTAAACAACACTATTCTTTGTTAAACAGCCAAGAGAATAAGAAATGTCTAAACAGACAAAATCTTTAGAAATATGATATCAATCAACCCCTTCTCATGATGTCTTCCTCTTCCTTTTATAAGATTGAGAGCTTGCAAAACCCTAAACCATCTCAATGAAATATCTCTTTTCAAATGAGCCATCTCCAACTAAAATTGTGTTGTGCCTCAACGAGGATCACTCCTTCTAGACAGCGTTGTTGATTTGGTCATGGTTGACCTAGTCAAAACATTCTGCCCCTTTCACACCTAAGGGTGCTCATTTAGTTAGCCCAGATTTAACCTGGTTCACATGTGGCATTGACTTATTTGTTGTTTTAGGAGTTTTTATTGTCCTCCCTTACACATTTATTCATGCAAAAAAAAATTGAAACAAAATTTTATATTCCCATTAGCTTGGGCTAATTGGGAATATTACATTTCGCAACCGTTACTGTCACATGTTCATGCCAGAGCATCATTTCCATCACAGATTTATCATTGTTAGTCATAATCATAAAGGATCAGGCACGCATTTTTATTAGTCACTACAATTATTTCACATCTATCAAATATGAACCTCCTTAATGCTCCTTGGTGCACACCTGTTTCAGATCAAACCCTTCATCAATAACCCCTAACTTGCACACCTAACACTTTGATATCAATCTCCTTATATAGCTTAGGCCTTAGACAATACCTTAGGCTAATCCCTTAGTAATGTGGATGGTATTCTTTGATGAGATCAAATATATGTTGTCGTGCTCATTACTATGGGCCAATACCATGGTAAAGACCACTGGTATTGAGAATACCATGGTGCGGAAACTATACGCGGCTTTTCTTCACCATACCCGCGTATGTATGTGGCCTTTGTTCACAGGACCCGCGTATACTTTCCTAAATTTCACCTTTATCATTCCTTTGTCTTTGAACTAATATTCCTTTGTCTATATCACCTGTAGCATCTGCATAATCATTATGTTGGAATTTTTTATCAAGTAGTTTTCCATCAAGGACAACAAATTAGTCATAATGAAAACATTGAACCCACCCCCGAAATCTTCAAAACATATGATATTTGGGGTTGGCTTCCCATCCTTTTATTGGTTTCTGCTTCATTCTCCCACAACTCCTTCTTGGAGTGTCAACCATGTTACTTGGTAGTGAATTTTATTTCCTGACATTGCATATTCATTGTCCGGCCCTTTATGCATCAAGTTCCTAGTCAAAATTTTCCGTAGGCCTCCTAAGCCCTCTTTTGTTTCTGAGATAGAGACATCCAAAGATTTGATTTTTCATAGAATCAAACCAAGGTATTACTTCAATTATTGTGTCTTTTATTTGCTTTTAGGACTGAGATTCTCCTTCAAAGCTGCAGATGTTTGATTCTCTGTGTCAATCCTACCTTCAGTGGGATTTGGTATCTCTCCTTCATCTTCATTTTCCTCGCTTGCCTATTCCTCATCCAATGTCTCCAATGGTTCATTTTATTCCTCTCCTTGATGGCCCTCCGAGCCCATAAGTACCCCAAAAGGATTGTTAGATGAGGTGGGGGCGTCCTATTTTGGGACCGTCTGATTTATTATCTGCCTTCATCAATTTGTGTTTCTTCTTTGTGTTTTCCATTATTCTTCATCTTGCACCTAAGTATGCTTTCCATTCTCACAAACCCTTACAAAGTGTCCATACTCGTGAAAGTATCAACACTTAAAGGGAAGTTGGTATAGACCAGGATCTGGGTGTACTTCCATTGTCCCATTGTTAACAGGATCTCCATAGGGAGGCCCTTTCCCAAATCTACCCTGACAAATATTCTTGCGCATGAAAATTTCCCTCCTTTAGGTTCCACTCTATTAGTGTATCTTCCCATCCCATTTCCTATAGCCTCAAGGCAATCATCCCCCCAACACAAGAGTGGAATTCTCGAGAGCTTTACCCACACCGGCACTGTCATGGGCATATCAATCCTGTTGAGCTCGGGCAAGGAAGTGATCCTTAAGCTAATCTAGGGCTCAACAAAGCCACAAATAAAGTTTTCCTCTTTGATAAGAGGACTTCTAGAAATTTAATGATTAATCTAAATGAAAACTAATAATATAATGAAAGAAAAAGGAAATATATCAAAAGTCTATCTCGATTAGGAAGACGTAGATCTAACCCAACCGAGAGAAAACTAATTAAATTATTGTGATTTTAACATGTCTAGTTTTAAGTGAATATTTGGCTAGTGAAATAGTTCTACTAGATGATATTATAATTACCAAAACATACTTTGTCCATAGATCTATTAGTGGTGAATGATTAACAAATAATACTAGGAAATAGTTCACTTAATGTCAATGGTAATTAAATCGAATTTAGATAGCAAATTTATGAGTAAATAGTTACTCATAAATCTTATTTGAGTATAAGAGCAAAAGAGAAAAT
The DNA here is from genome assembly GCA_034641835.2 of Pinus albicaulis. Lineage (NCBI taxonomy): Eukaryota > Viridiplantae > Streptophyta > Pinopsida > Pinales > Pinaceae > Pinus > Pinus albicaulis. The sequence goes on from CM076575.1 coordinate 1,042,713,649, forward strand.
TAACAACAGATCTACGAAGCTAATGATATAGATAGCTAATTCAAAAGACCTTCATCTCCACATTAAACAATAGTGTTCAACATGAAAAACATTTTACAGAGATATTCCATTAAAAAAGATTAAATTTGCATTAAAAAATAAATTTATTTAAAATACAAATTGATTAAAACATGATCTCTTGCTCTGTTCCTTAATTTGATCTTCAACAATCTTTCTCAAATCATAAGTCTTACCATTAAAATAAAGCGTTGCAATATTGCAAGCTTTGTTCCCAAAACAAAGTATAGAATTGAAAAATACAAATCCCAATAACCCAAATCTGAGTTTTCTCCCCTCCATTACAGCTAAAAATCCCTTACAATAGTGCTTCAAAATTCCTTAGGTGTATATTGGAGGAACCCCCCTCAATCTCCTACAAACCACTATTTATAATTCCAAAAAGAAATTGAAAATGAGAGACTTTTTGGAAGTAATTTTCCAAATCCTTAATTGGAGCTACAAATTTTCCATTTTCCTCTCTTATGGTTTTTTTCCATTGCTCCATATCTCTCCAACTGTGCCCCTACCATAAACCATTTAAAAGTAAATTAAATTGCAAATCAAAATCAAAATTACCAAATCTGGGAAAGCAAACATTTCCAATCAAAATTTAATTAAATAAACAAATAAAAAGAAATATGAGCTTTTCATTGATCCTTTTAAAGATTTTTTTGGTCAAAGAGAACATAATCGAATAGATTTGCAATCAACAAAGGCTTTGTACAAATAAAAATGCAAAAACAAAACTCAAAAATTAGTTTTCGTTATAAATACAGAGCTTACTTTTCTGCTAAATTTTAGACTTAGTTAATGACCGAATCTAGCCATGCAACTACTTCATAACTATTCTCCGTGATTTTATCTATCCAACCAGCCATCCCAGACCTCATTTGGCTAAATAAAACTCAACTTATGAACCTCCAAAGTTGAAGTATCAAAATTATCATAGTTCTTTAAAGCAAAAATTTTTAAAAAAATTAATACTAAATTAAATTTAAAAAATCTAATTAACTATAATTATTTAATTAATTAAATATATTTGT